>QYAP01000150.1:0-70915 GCA_003988905.1 Hymenotorrendiella dingleyae
TTGGTCGGGCTCAAGCAGAGAGTCCCTGGATATGTAGGCGTTGCTACCAATTTGTCACGAGGACTTCAATATGTGTGTGTGTGAAAGGCTTGATTCTCTAAGCTAGGCTACGGCGGAGAGGATATATTCCTCTACAGTGAATGTCTAAGGGGCAGAGCCACGTGACATCTCTTCAATATTCTTCAGACAACAAGCTTCAAAATAATAAAAGCTGAGAAGAGAGGAGAGGTTTGTTCAAGGGCAGAAGTTCTCCCGATTTTTGCTTTTAGTGCCGGCCTCTTATATTCTAACCTTTATTCTCTTCAATCATATTTAGACAACAAGATTTGAATTAACTAAGGCTCAGAAGATAGGAGGAATTCGTTCAAGGGAAAGATCTCTCCTGATTCTCATCTATAGCATTATTCCCTTTCATTTTTAATATTGTTCTCTTAAGATGTCCTAAAACTACAAGATTCAGAATAACACAGGCTCAGGGAATAGGACCAAGTCGTTCACAGAATAATCTCTCCCGATTCTCATCTATAACATCATTCTCTTGCATTCTAACCTTTGATCCCTTTAATACTCCTAACACAACAAGATTCAAAGTAACGCAGGCCCAGAGAAGAGAACTAATTCGTTCAAGAAGATGAGCTCTCCCATTAGTTTCTATAGTACTAGGCTCTTGTATTCTGATCATTGTTCTCTTTGATAAGTGTAATACTACAAGATTCAAAATAATGTAGGCCCAGAGAAGAGAACCAATTCGTTCAAGAAGATGAGCTCTCCCGTTAGTTTTTGTGATACTAGCCTCTTGTATTTCAAACCTTGTTCTCTTAATCATCCTCATGCAACAAGATTTACAATAATATAAGCTCATCAGATAGGCCCAAGTTGTTCACAAAATCACCTCTCCCGTTAGCCTTTACAGTACTACCCTCTTGTATTTCATACCTTGTTCTCTTAATCATCCTAATACAACAAGATTTACAATAACACAAGCTCATTGAATAGGCCAAAGACATTCACAAAATCATCTCTCCTGTTACTTGCAATTACTTTTACCAATCTAGCACATTGCGAAATTAGAAACAAGAGAAGGAGTCCACACACAAAATCATTCAATACAGCAACTCAAAACACCACACCAGAAAACTATCTAATAAAACCCGTCTGCAAGAGAGCGGTCTAGGATAGGTCCGCCCCAATCAACCGTCGCTTTTCGAAATGACACTACTCAGCTGACGATGATGGATTGAAACCCCCCTAGGAACCTGCCTCTCAAGCTCCGCCCCCCACATACAAACAGGAAAGCACACTATCTAAAGGTACTCCGGAAAGTCCGCTCTGAGAACAGGCTTTGGTGGCTCCTTGGCCTTCATATGTCGAATGACCTTGGTATACCACCGACCGCTCTGCTTCTCCCAGTATAGGCTGATATGCCTATATCTGCCCTTGCTCTTCCCGGTAATCACCTCCGAGACGCACCTTCCAGAGAGCCCAAACTCCTTCGTCAGTCCAGCGTTGGCTGGTGATAAGAAGTCCGGAGCCTCAATTTTCGGCCAGAGCGGGATCTGGTTCGGGAAGCTCCCGACGAGCATTAGTTGGCCTGTGACCTGGCCGTTAGGGAGGATGAAGCCCTTGGCTTCGAGATGTGCGCGCATGTCCGCTAAGATGGCGGATTGCGCTTGTGGTATGGTATCTCCTGGGTGGTGGAGAGACCGACGGTCCTGCATGATGATGCAGGCTGCATCCCAAGCAGGTGCATGAAGTCCCGGAGGACAGAGGGAGAGGAGGTGGTCGGTGACGGTGCGCATATTGGCTATGGCGCGAGCCTTGAAGGTTAAACCAGAGAACCCCGTCTGGAAGTGTTGCTGGCCGCTTTGGTAAAGACAACCCTTGAGGGCTTCGGCGATAATCTCCATATAAACTGGCGAGTCGACGACGACATTCTCCAGAACAATGAGGAGGGCGGAGAGGGTTTGTTGGGGAGATGCTGATGCATCCCAGGATATCTCGATCTGTTCTCCGACGATGCGTTCCGCAACTAAAACAATAGTTAGAACACCTATTTCCATTACTCTGCATCATTGATTTCACTTACGAGAGAGGCCAACTGCGCTTGCTCCCCAGGTTCCGTCCTTCCAGATGACGATGGCATCTGTAAACACTTGTCAGTTATGCAGAAGAGGATAGTGTAGGGATGGCAGATGCTCACGATTAGTTCCCGCGGCCTCCTCAATTGCCGGTAGCATGCATGCCATGATGTCTAGAAGGTGTTAGATTTGCGCGTAATAAGCTGGAGAGAGGAGTATCTTACCATTCGCGACCTCGGAGTATTTAATCGTGGAAGACATGGCGGCAAACCTGATTCGACGACGTGAAGTGACTGAGAGGCGATTGAGAAGTGATTGAGATGTGATGAGAAGGTGCTGATATCAGTCTGGAACGTAGATCGAAGGCTTGAAAGCTGCGAAGAAGTTGCGCGGAAGTACTGGTGATGATGGATGAAGAAGAGAAGAAGAAAGCCTCGAACTCCAAGGTGTAGCGAAGTAAAATTTTGCGCCGGCGAGGAGCGCCATTGGTCCGATTTCGCCGTAAACCCAATGCGTGCGTTTTCGAATGTAGGCTTCTTCCCGTGTTATGCTCCCGAAAGCGTACCAAAACACCCGAATCCCACCACCCAACTCCCAGCGAGGTGTTGGGTGGTGATGGTTGTTTTGTTGAAAGAAAGAAAGGAAGGATCGGGGAGAAAGACGTTGGTTTTGTCTCCTGAATTAGCCGATCGGAAGCGAGGTCGTGAATCACAACTCTTATGGACCTATGAGGAGTTGCACCGGAGTAGTGCCGGTTTGTTCGCCGATGTTATGCCGGGTTTTGAACTGGGACAGCAACTTCTACCAAACGATGCATATCCAGAGTAAAGTAGGATAGCCTTTTTTAAATGATAAAGATTCTTTTATGAAGGCAACGGGGGAGGGACTCCAATTTGGAATAATGGCGGAAGAAATGTCAATATTTTGAACTCATTCTTCAATTAAGACGACCAGCCGTCAGAGTTTCGTGTCAAGAACGAGATCTGCCATTTAAGAGGGCAGAGGAGATACTACGACACACGGCAGATCCTTAATATCAACATGTTCCTGCGTCCCCAAATCGACAATCCTCACAGCCTCCACATCCACGATCCCAACCTTCAACGCCATGAACTTCAACTCTACCTCGTAGCACGCCGACGGTGCCAGAGGACCAATTCTGCTGTCCGTGCTTAGGCAGATGATATCCGTAGGCTCGATGGCGGAGTTCTTCTGCATTGCGTGGATGATATTCTCGTCTACGACGGCATCTGCAACCTTGGTATCTTTTCGTGATCCTCCGACAGATGGCGGCCGATTCATTCGAGTCTCATTTCGTCTTCGTTTGGGAACAGCGGATATGGCTAATTTTCGAGGCCGGTCTGAGCGGTTTACAATGAAGATAGACCACGTGAAGGGGACCCCAGGGTAAATGGGAGCATCGACTGAAGGACCTGTAAAAGTCATCGTGACGCCAAAATCTTGAATGATCGAGTTACTTCGGTTGCGGGCATTGCTAGTGATGTCTACGGAGGGTAGAGTATCTGGCCGATTCAGCGCAAGCGTAGACACTTTGGGCGTTTCGGCAGATGATCCAATGGAAAGTTGAGCTGGCCGATGAGGTCGTTGTATGGCTTGTGTAGGAAGACCGTACCCCGGGTTGACAGGTGGAGTAAAGTCAAGAGAGGTATTCCACTGCATTGATATTGTTGGTTGACAAATGGTTGATACGTGTGCAACAGCAGAAACTGAAATGCTCAGGTTTCGGATCTGAGACTTGATTGTTGCGTCCATATCATCAGGCTGCAGACGATAGAGGAAGGTAATATCATCTTGTGGAAGACATGTCACCGGGAGAGTCAGGCCTGACATTACATTTAGGTCTTCGACGCTACCTCCTTTGATGTTGAGTTCGACGTTCTTGACCTTGATTTTACAATTGGCAAAAGGTGTGATGTCAATGTCAAGTGATGCCATTACAGACATACTTGTAGAAGTTGAAGCAGTTCTTGAGTATCGAACACGAGCGTTTATTGCTGGGTAGACTCGGATTGACTGTTTCGAGATATTCTTTAAAGGTCGCAGTAGCTCTTTGGCGGCCTGAGAGACTGGCCTTACTTGAGAAACTCTTAGTGCTGAAAGTCTAGGTTTTATCCCGCCCAAAGCAGGGTCGTCACTGAAAGCCTCCAGGAGATTCATCCCGGAGGGGATTTGGCTAGGGAGGTACTCTTCAGTGATACTATCACTTGGTATTTGTTCTGGGGCTTTTAAGCTTGCCGAAGCAGAAAAAACCACAGAGGGATGTGAAAGGCGTAACCGGGGCCTGATGAGGAAAGCAGACAACTTCCACACCACCAATATGTGGCCTGCGCCAGCGGCTTCGTCGTTCTCGTCAGGTCCTTGGACCACAATTACCGGCTCCTCGCTATCCGCAATAGAGCCTGTATAGATAATTTCTTGTGCGGGCGGTCCATCGTAGTTTTCTGGCTGTGCGTTGACCACTTGTGCCTCCAGGTTAATTACTAGCCTTCCTAGATAGGAACGGAGGGAATTTTCGTCGAAGTAGGGAGTTTTCAGTACAACATAGACATCCACAGTTTCATCTATGATCTATGAATGAGTAAGATATTGAACCTGCCGTATAGAAGAGAGCACCTACCAAAGAAAAGGGCCTGCCTTTGCGCAATTGCGGCGAGGGGATTATCTAGACCATCTGCCGCCCGACTTAATGCCTCTTCGATGTTGAGTTGGCTTGAGAGTGGAATAACAGTCTCTAATACGGCGCTCTCCACAATATCAATACTCCCCCGAGGGCGCACCTCTTCTTCCATCACGTCCATCATCTTGGGTTGCGGTATATGTGGTTCCACGGCGGATATAAATGGTTTGAGGGCATAAGTCTATTGGCGCAGGAGTCGATGGACTTGGTCAAGGATCCGCGGCATGGGTAGAATCGCGAAAGTACGGAGGAGAGTTGTTCAGGTTGATCTGCCAGGAAAAGACGAAGCTGGAGGTAGGAATAACGGTGGGTTATGCGGCACGATGAGGCTTATTCACTACTGTATGCTGGATGGGCACAATTGAGGATGCGATATGCGATGCGGTCGTGCGGCCAGGATTCCGAGAAGCTTGGGCCACTTTGCGCAAGGGTTACACTTTCACGACTATCCAAAACTTTATTCACGGCACGCGTTCGTCCTTTGCCTTGCGCTCTTCATCTCTCCCCCTCTGGTCTTCCAACACCATCCATTCCACAATCCCCATCGACGCCATTATCGCTGAGCTCAATATCTTGTGTGCCGCCAATCATGAATGGTGTGAACGGACACGCGCCTGCTCTCTGGAGCGAGGCGCGCAATGCCGATGGAAGGGTGTACTACTACAACACCATCACGAAAGTCACCCAGTGGACCAAGCCGGAAGAATTGATGACCCCAGCAGAGGTAAGCTTCTCTTCTCACAATATTATGCTCGTTATATTTGCTAACATTCTTGCGCAGCGGGCTCTTACGGCACAACCTTGGAAAGAATATACGGCCGAGGGCGGAAAGAAATATTGGTACAATGCCGAAACGAAAACCAGCTCGTGGGAGATGCCAGAAGTCTTCAGGAAAGCCCTTGCGGAAGAAAATGCTACTCCGACACCGGTGCAAGTTCCACAGTGAGTACAGGACGCAATCTTGATAATTCAAGCATGATACTAACCAGTGTAGGCAACCTACGTTTGTTGCGGGCGGTGGCTTTTCTGCCTCGCAATTCGATCAACCACGAGACAGGGAGCCCCTTGGAGAAGCCCGACAGATTGCATATGGTAATGATGCTAACGGAAGCCGTGCTCAAGTCTTCGTACCAGCCAATACCGATCCTGATTATTCAACATTTGAAGAGGCAGAAGCAGCCTTCCTCAAGCTTCTCCGACGAAATAGCGTCAACCCCGATTGGACATGGGAGCAGACGATGCGATCAATCATCAAAGATCCACAATACAGAGCTTTGAAGGACCCTAAGGACCGTAAAGCTGCTTTCGAGAAGTATGCGATTGAGGTTCGAGTACAAGAGAAAGACCGCGCAAAGGAGAGAATTGAGAAACTCCGTAATGATTTTGCGACCATGCTGAGAAGCCATCCAGAAATTAAGCATTACACGCGATGGAAGACTGCTCGACCGATTATTGAAGGCGAAACTATTTTCCGGTCTTCGAACGATGACGACGAAAGGCGCCAATTATTTGAGGATTATATTATTGAACTCAAAAAGGCCAATGCCGAGCGTGAAGTGTCCACCAGACGCGCTGCTATGGATGAGTTGGTTGAGATCTTAAAGGCGATTGATCTGGAACCATATACTAGGTGGTCGGAAGCACAAGGTATCATCCAATCCAATCAGAGATTTCAAAGTGATGCGAAATTCAAGTCTCTCAGCAAGTCCGATTTGTTGACGGCCTTTGAAAATCACATCAAAACTCTAGAAAAGGCATTCAACGACTCTCGTCAAAAACAGAAAAATCAGACCTCCAGACGAGAACGGCAAAATCGGGATAGATTTTTGACTTTGCTGCAGGAGCTGAAGAGCGCCAATAAAATAAAAGCAGGAGCCAAATGGAGCCAAATTCATCCACTGATCGTCGACGATGACAGATATCAAGCTATGCTTGGTCAATCTGGATCGACACCATTGGATTTGTTCTGGGACATGGTTGAGGAAGAGGAACGTGCCTTGCGAAGCACCCGCAACGACGTCTTGGATGTTCTTGATGTGAGTGTGACCCGTAATTGGAATTTGCGAGCAAAGCTAATCAGCCGCTCTCAGGACAAACGGTTTGAAATTCAGCAAAAGACTTCATTTGAGGAATTCCTCACCCTGATGCAGAATGATCGACGAACTGCTAACATTGATCGAGACGCTTTGTCGCTAATTTTTGAACGGGTACGTTGCAACGCCCCAATAAATTGAACTATATGTATACTGACAATTTGCAGCTTCATGAGAAGGTTTCTAGACGTAATGAAGATGATAAACACCAAGCTGAACGTCAACAGCGCCGAGCTGTTGACGCCCTAAGATCTTCGATTAAGCATTTGGAACCTCCCGTTCGTCTTGATGATACTTATGAAAAAGTTAGATCACGTATTGAAAGATCTGAAGAGTTTTTAGCAGTATCTTCAGATGAACTTCGGCGCTCGGCGTTTGATAAAGTCATGCGACGTCTGAAAGAGAAGGAAGAAGATAACGAGCGAGATCGTGCTAAGCGTCGTGAGAGAGCTTCAGTGGACCGAACGATGCATCGTGAGCGAGATAGAGGTGAGAGATCACATCGTTCCAATGGACGCCATGCTAGGACAAGCCGCAGTCCAGAACCCGATGCATACGAAGCAGATAGGCGAAAAGCCATTGCCGACCGAGAAAAGAACTATAAAAAGGGTAGCGCAGCAGATGGTTTGCTATCCCCTGGTCCTGGACGTCGCGGCGATCGAGATCGGGAAAGGGATCGTGAACGAGACCGCGACCTTGATAAACCTCATCGCAGTCGACGTGAGGGCTCTATGAGCCACTACGAGCGTGAGAGAAGAGATAGGGACGACGAGAGAGAGAGGCTCTATCGTCGGAGAGGTGACCCTAGAGGTAGCATTGACGAGTTACCTTATGGAGACGAGAGGCCGAGCTCAGGACGAAGACGAAGAGCTGACAGCGATGTGGAAAGTGCTAGCAGTGCAAGAATTGCCAAGGTACGTCGCATAACCACCGATTCCAAACCTCTTTGCTAATATGTGCATTCTAGAGGACGAGAAGAGAATTAACACCCCGTGAGCGATCCCCTCCTCCACGTGAACGGCGTCATAAGTCTAGGACACCCCCTGCGGCTCTCCCGCCCAAAGAAGAGCCCGCAGTCCATTCAGGAAGCGAGGAAGGCGAGATTGAGGAAGAATGAGCATGCGATACTTCTCTTGAAGTCTCTGAGATATAATGTTTGCCTTGTACTGTACGTATTTACGCATACCGACATTCCTTCGTGGCATGATGACTTTTGGCAAATAGACATGAGTCAAGAACTCGATCACATGGAAAAAGCACCAATGGGGTGCAAATAATATTGGACAGCGTTGATTGAAAGGACTGAGGACTTTTCGGTGTGTATCTGTCTCTCCTTAATAATCAAGGTTCACTTTTGAGATGGCCTTTTAAATTGACTATCACGCGCGTATTCTTAAACTTCAATGCCAAAATCGTTTTCCACCATGATATCGTGACCATATCATTGCATCGCTACCAGACGGCAGTCACCCACTTGACCCGTTTGTCCCTCGATCTACTCCTCGTTTGCTACCCGCAAAATAATCAGAAATGGTAGCAGTAAGCGTAGGACCAGACAAAACAGGGGATAGACTGCCGTCGCCGGTGTTAGCCATCAGGTTCCTCTTCATCGGAGGCAATTTCCTCCGCTAGAATCCCTTGCGTCCCACCGTGCCCCGCCCCTTTTAATGATGATCCGTTAACGCCTGGCAATGCGTCCTGTACATGGGGAAATGCTTTGTTGAGAATGCCCAATTCAACTACTCGACGACTTATCTTCCTCGAGGAAGAACTATACAAATTGTTAGACACTGATAAGGGGATTTGGATCATGGGGGACCTTACGTAATTGCCGCCCAACTTCTGCTCTTGATCCAACTGTGAGTTGTGCTTGTTGATACGGGGTCTGTAGTTGGTAGGATCACGACGGAAGGTAACATCAAGGTTCTTCAAGAATGTGTTGCATCCAGTGAGCAAAGACTCGGGTGTGCAAGCACGAGCGTCGATTCCTGGCTCTCCGTCAAATACAATGACACGATCTGCCAGGTAAGTTGCCATGATGAAATCGTGCTCGACGATGAAGGCCGTCTTCTTGGCGTGCATGATGAATCTCTTGATCACACGAGCGGCGATAATACGCTGCTCGGAATCGAGGTATGCAGACGGCTCGTCAATGAGATAGATATCGGCTGGCATGCCAAGCGCAAGAACAATGGCAACACGCTGCAACTCACCACCAGAGAGAGTCTTTACTTCTTGGTCGATGAACTCATCAAGCTTCAGAGGCTTGACGACATCCGTTTGAAATTGCGGAAGAAGGAAGGCAGTCTTGATCTTCTTGAAGAACAGTTGACGGACAGTTCCCTCAAACTTTGGTGTGATTTTCTGAGGTTTCATGCTAACCTTCATTTGAGGCACTGATTGCTTTCCGTCCGGTTTCAAAGCACCTGCCAGCATTTTACAGAATGTGGTCTTGCCAGTTCCGTTTTCACCCATCATCACAATAATTTCAGAGTCAGTGAAATCACCTGCGTCAATCTTGAGATGAAAGGTATCAAGCGTCTTTTCCATGGAAGGATAAGTGAAAGCACGAGAGCGATCAACCATGAACTCATCAGCCGCCTCAGCAACGCGGAAAGTCAGAGATTCTTCTCTGAACCGCAAGTTTTCGGTAGGAATATTTCCGTCAAGGAAGATATTGATACCTTCTCGTACTGAAGCTGGTAAAGTGACGACACCATATACCGCGGGCTTGCCGTAAAGGACGCAAATGAAATCAGAGAGATAGTCGAGAACTGAAAGATCGTGCTCAACACAGATGACATAATCATTTGGTCGAAGTAAGGATCGGATAATCTTGGCAGCACTCAGACGTTGCTTAACGTCAAGGTAGGATGAAGGTTCGTCGAACATATAGCTGTAAATAATGTTAATAGAAATAGATTATCGAGTATAGGCATGACATACACATCAGCTTGTTGGACACAGACGGTACCGATAGCAAATCGTTGAAGTTCTCCACCAGAAAGGAGATTGACATCTCGATCCATGATATGGTTCAATTCTAGTAGAGGTTAGTATGTTTACTAGTGTTAGAATTTCCATGCGTACCCAAAACGTCCAGAACCTCCTTCAAGTTATCCATCGAAGCTTGGCCCTCAATAAGCGTGCGTACAGTCTTATCAGCACTTCGGATAGCCTTTGGAATACGGTCGACATATTGGGGTTTGACAATGGCCTTTAGATCATCTTCAAGAATCTTGGTGAAATAATCTATGTAACATGTAAGCCACTATTCCCAGAAATATTCTCCGGGAACTTACTTTGTAGTTCAGAGCCGCGGAAATACTTGATCACATCTTGCCAATCAGGAGGATTGTCAAATCTACCCAAGTTGGGCTTCAGTTTTCCACTCAAGATCTTTAGTGCAGTACTCTTTCCGATACCATTAGATCCAACTAATCCCAAAACCTGGCCTGGCCTTGGTGTCGGCAGCCGATGTAGCTTGAAACTGTTGGCAGAGTACCGATGTGTAATTTGCGACTCGAGATTGGTTGGCAGATTGATGATGGTGATAGCTCCGAAAGGACATTTCTTCGGACAAATACCGCATCCAATGCACAGGTTTTCGGATATGAAGGCAATTTTCGAATCGGAGGCCACTTCAATGCAAAGACGACCACTTCGCACAACGGGGCAAGATTTCTTGCATTCTTGTCTGCATTTCTGGTCGCGTTATATCAGCGTCGTTCTAATCGTTCGGCATACGAGGCAATTTACCTTGGGCTTGCACTGTTTGAAAAACTCTTGTTAGCAATTTGAACTTCTTCGGGGCGGGGTAGCGGGGTCAATCAGTGTTTCTCCATACCTTGTCTGTGCTGATGATCGCGATACTGAAAACAGAACGGCAGTCAGTCTCTCTTCCAGATAAATGCAGCTATCCATGGCACCCGTTCATGCCAGGGTAGAGAATGTAAACGCACCGAGTCAACTTGTCCGACATGTTTGCGGGTTTTCTGCTCCGTGGAGCGACGAAGGGGAAAATGAAGTCTGAAGACGAATAAATATATCCTCACTTGGCGACGGAGAAAGCAGTCAAATTCCAGGTATAGACACAAATTATGCGACTACGCTGGCAGTGGTGGAGAGCAAGAACCCCTTGGTGAGAAAGAGGGATACCTTGATTCTTTTGAGCGTTGCTTCAAATCAAAGAAAACCGATTGGCTGCTGACGTAATTTGTGTGTGGAGGGTGTGGAGGGCTTCGGCGTCACAAAAGATGTTTCCGTGCCCTGAGCGCTTTGACGTTTGAGTATCGTGAATGCCTACTTCGTATATGTACGGCTCTTCTGGCTCTTCTGGCTCTCATTTCTGCTAGAAGTAGAATTAATCCACTGACATTCCTTTATTTATTGATTTACTAAATGTTCATCTTTGGTGTCCCAGAGGTTCAGAGAGGATTGAGGTAATTGAAACACTACGGTTGTATTAAGAAATCGTGCAAATGCAATGCTCTTCAAGCGGCAATAGCAGTTCAACAACCGTTTCTTCCAGAGAATTTAGAAAAGACGTCTGCAGGCCTTTTAAATCTAGTTACGTAAGTAATACAATTATTTAACAATTCACCGATTTGTTGTCGGATTATGCTAGGTACAACCCCTTTGAGAGGCTCCAGTAGGGAAAAGCGTGGCGCTAGTGCTTGGCCGGGGTCGGACTATCGGTACCGCCTGACACAGCCTTTTGGCAGCCGAACCTCAGGCTCAAGGCTCTTTCGTCCAACCGACCGAACGTCTTGAAGGTTGCCTTTACCTCCACCCACATAAACACTCCCCAACCCGGTTCGACATATTTCACCACACACATTCGTTATTTGACGACAATAGCGGTACCTGCCTCTCGGGGGCATTGTTCATCATGGCTTGTAAGTCTCCCTGTTTCTCCCAGAATTCGGCAGAAGCAATGCCGCGTGCCCTCATGGCTGGCGTTCATCGGCCGGGCTCGAGATCCATCATTCCCATCTTGATACCTTGACTTGGTCGACTCGGAAGTCATTTCTCATGCGTATTGTCGATGTATTTGGCGTTTATGCCATCGTTCGACGCGTTTTCAATACTGGCGGTCGCCTGCCCAGCTTCCGTCGCCTTCAATCGTTCGAAACCTGTCGTCACAGCCCGACATGAAGATACTACCTCCAGCATCAGAATGCGCCCAAGCTGTTCATGTGCCCCATGGAGCATGGCAGATGGCTGCTTTGATGAATTTGAGGTCGCCTGCTTCTCCGCTATCCGGCAATACCGACATGAAAAATCTTCACACGCGAAAACTAAAGTCTGCCCGAATTAACATTGCTAACATTGTTGTCTACAGCCCCGCCATCGACAGCAACATTGCTGGACACGAAACCCTCATTGTCACTTTCCAATGGCAATGCGTCTCCCTTAGAAAACTCGATACTGACGAACGAGGACGCCCCATATGACAGCGAGTCCGACCTCTCCGAAGTTGCCATTCCCGCCGCCGAAGAGCGCTCACCCTCACCGGCGACCTCGACAAATCACCAGTCAGAATTTGGAGCTCGCGATACTGATGCCTCGGAGTCTTCACGGGAAGATGCTAAGGGAGAATCGGACGATGCCGAGTTTGATATGGAGGATAGCCCTGCTGTTGCAGCTACCAACAATGACCGCGAGGATCGCTCAACGTCTTCAGATTCTCGTCGTCCTGCGAAGCGGAAGGCCGCTGTTGGGGATGAACACATGCTAGCCAATCCAGAACTGTATGGTCTTCGAAGAAGTGTAAGCATTGCTCCGAACGTGGATGATTCGGATCTTGTATACTGACTATCGTTACAGGGCCGACCAATTCAACACCGTCCGATTGTATGTTTCGATGAGCCACCTTAAGACAGGTATCACGATCGTATACTTACATTTAATAGATTGAGTCCGATGACGATGATGTTAATGACGGCTCCGACTCCGACGTAGTAGCCACCCGCAGACCCAAACGGAGGAAGCAGGCAGCGAGGTCACAGCAAAGTATGGATAGCATCCCAACTGCCCTGCAACTCAAAGCTAATATATTGTCTTGCAGCATCTAAACGAAATACCCCGGCCATTCCTTCAGCCTCTGCCTCTGAATCTGACAGTGATACATACGGTGGTGCGCGTGCCCGAACATTGACAAAGAAGAATCGCCGACAAGCCGAATCTGCTCCTGTATATCAAGAAAAGAGGTGGAACAGCCGCAGAGCCGCACAGGTTACAGCCGGAGCTTATCAAGAGAGCGATGCCGATCTCGAGGACGAGTCTGAAATGATGACACCAAGCCAATGGCCAGCAGACGCAGAGGACGATACCCCCTACATCGATTCGGTTTTGAAGCATCGGATTAAAGAGGGCGAATCCATGAGCAAGCCAGAAATCAGCAGAGATGACTTTGAATACTACATCAAATGGCAAGGCAAGTCGCACTACCATGCCTCGTGGGAAACAGCTGCCTCGTTGAAGAATATGAAAGGGCATCGACGCGTGGAAAACTATTATAAAAAGTTCGTTCTTGACGACATCTACATGTCATCTGGTGCAGATATTCCTCCAGAAGAAAAGGAAAAGTGGATGATGGACAAAGAGCGCGATTCAGATGCTCTGCTCGACTATGTCAAAGTAGAGAGAGTCATTGGCACCCGAGACGGGGAAGAGGAGACTGAATACTTCGTCAAGTGGAAAAGTCTATATTACGAAAGCTGTACCTGGGAATCAGCCTCTCTCGTCAGCGATATCTCACAAGATGCCATTGATCGTTTCCTGGACCGCAGCTCCCGCACTCTAGTATCAAACAAGGAGGAATCGAATACCAATACTCGAGGTCCTCACGTGCCTATTAGAGAGCAACCGTCGTACATCATGAATGGTCAGTTGCGAGACTTTCAAATAACGGGATTGAATTTCTTGGCCTACAATTGGACGAAGAACAAGAATGTCATTTTAGCGGATGAGATGGGTTTGGGCAAGACCGTCCAAACAGTCGCATTTATGAATTGGCTTCGTAATGACAGAGGTCAGCAAGGACCCTTTCTTGTTGTCGTGCCGTTGACTACCATTCCTGCATGGGCCGATACGTTTGACTACTGGGCTCCTGACCTCAATTATGTCGTCTACAATGGTAGAGAGGCGTCCCGAAGTGTTATTCGTGAGTACGAGCTTCTGATCGATGGAAACGTTAAGCGCCCAAGATTCAACGTTCTTCTCACATCTTACGAATACATTCTGTCGGATGCTACCTTCTTGGCTCAAATCAAGTGGCAGTTTTTGGCAGTTGATGAAGCTCATCGCCTCAAAAATCGTGAATCCCAATTATACCAAAAGCTCCTCGACTTCAAGGCTCCAAGCAGATTGCTCATCACCGGTACCCCAGTACAGAACACTTTGGGGGAGTTGTCGGCTCTTATGGATTTCCTCATGCCTGGTCAACTTGAAATCGAGGACGATATGGATTTGACCGAAGAAGCCGCTGGAGAAAAGATTGCCGACCTCACCAAGAAGATTCTACCATATATTTTACGTCGGACCAAGCAGAAGGTTGAGAATGACCTCCCGCCAAAAAGTGAGAAAATCATTCGTGTCGAGCTTTCTGACGTACAATTGGAATACTACAAGAATATCCTGACAAGAAATTACAAAGCACTCAATGAAGGATCTAAAGGACCAAAGCAATCGCTTCTCAACGTCATGATGGAACTCAAGAAAGCCAGCAATCATCCATACATGTTCCCAAACGCAGAAGACAAGATCCTGAAGGGTAGTGAAAGACGCGATGACCAACTCAAGGGTCTCATTGCTAGTAGCGGTAAAATGATGTTACTGGATCGCCTCCTGACCAAGTTAAAGAAAGACAACCACCGAGTCTTGATCTTCAGTCAGATGGTAAAGATGCTTGATATTCTCGGAGATTATTTACAGCTTCGTGGCTATCAATTCCAGCGGCTTGATGGTACCATCGCAGCTGGGCCTAGACGCGTGGCTATTGATCATTTCAATGCGGATGGAAGTAATGATTTTTGTTTTCTACTATCTACCAGAGCTGGAGGTCTTGGTATCAACTTAATGACGGCAGATACCGTCATCATTTTCGATTCAGATTGGAATCCACAGGCAGATTTGCAGGCAATGGCCCGTGCCCACCGAATCGGCCAAAAGAAGCCTGTCAGCATTTACAGACTGGTTTCCAAGGAGACTGTTGAGGAAGAAGTTCTCGAACGGGCCCGCAACAAGCTCATGCTTGAGTTTATTACCATTCAAAGAGGCGTTACCGATAAGGAGCGAAAGGAGCTCCGCGAAAAGGCAGTAAAAGCCGGCAAAATCGATGATCCAAGGTCGTCCGATGATATATCTAGAATTCTCAAGAAGCGAGGGCAAAAGATGTTCGAACAGTCCGGCAATCAGAAGAAACTCGAAGAACTCGACATTGACTCGATTCTTGAGAACGCTGAAGAGCACAAGACTGAGGTTCCGGAAGGCATGGTCGCTGATGGTGGCGAAGATTTCCTGCGGAGTTTCGAATATACTGATGTCAAGATTGATCTCGAATGGGACGACATCATTCCAAAAGACGCACTTGAAAGCATCAAGGCCGAAGAAGCAGAACGCGCTAACGCGGAGTTTTTGCAAAAGGCAATCGATGATAGTGCGCCGCGGAGAGCCGCTGCCAGAAACCCAGCCGAGGTGGAGCGTGAGCAACGCCTGGCTAAGAAACGAGAGCGGGATCAGGCAAAGCAAGACGAACATGACGAGAAGAGGGAGGCACAGGCCAATCAGGCTGACCCCAGGCGTGAGCTTACCGAAAAGGAATTCAGACACCTCCACAAAGCCTTCATACGCTATGGTTCGATTGACGAACGTGGCGAGGAACTAATCAAAGATGCCCGTCTCGTAGGCCGTGATGTAGAACTTTTGCGATCCGCCATTCAGACCATCACAGAGAAGAGTGCGAGGTTGCTCGATGAAGATCAAATCAGAATCGAGGCAATGGAGCGGGAGGCAAACAAGCCTCTGACCAAAAAAGATCGAAAGGCCGTCCTTTTCGACTACATGGGCGTGAAAAGACTGAATGCGGAAACTATCATGGAGCGTCCAGGGGAAATGAGATTGCTCAAGGATCTCATCAGCGCCGTTTCAGACTTCAGAAACTTTCGTGTTCCGGATGCTTCCAAGGCGGCTAGTTACTCTTGCCCATGGGGTGCTCGAGAAGATGGCATGCTTCTCGTTGGTATCCACAGACATGGTTATGGTGCTTGGGTTGAGATTCGTGATGACCCGGAACTTGGTCTGCAAGAGAAATTCTTCCTCGAGGAACATCGTGTTGACAAGAAAGAAGAGCGGACCAAGGGCGAGGAAAAGGCCGTCAAGGTCCCAGGTGCTGTCCATCTCGTTCGCCGAGCCGATTATCTGCTCTCAGTCTTGAAGGCAAAAAATACCGACAACCAGGCTGCGAAGCGTGCGGTGGAGAATCACCATCGCAACAACAAGAAACATGACCGCACTAATGGCCATCGCCGTTCTGAAAATAGAGGCTCTGTTTCTGCCTCTCCAGCACCTCAATCCAAGAAGGGTTATCGGCACCTTGATAATCGAGACCGCTCACACAGTCACAGCCAAGCGCGAGGCGATTACTCGTACTCTAAACCTGATCTTAAGAGGAAGCACAGCGCTCCTGATGACGATCGTCACGCAAAGCACCGCAAGTCTGAGAGTTCGAAATCAAGCAACGAAGTTGATCCGATGATGCGCATCGTCTTTAAGCCGGTCAAAGAAAGTCTAAAGAAGATTCAGTCTGCGACCAAGGAGCGCATCAAATCACAGAAAGAACGGGCTAGCGTAATGAAAAGCGAGCTTGTGATAATTGGAGATTTTGTAGAATCCGAGCTCAAAGAGACGCCTTCCTCCCAGGTCAAGTCGCTACGGTCCAGATTCTGGTAAGTTCATTCAAATAACTATTTCTGATGCATACTGACAATCTTAATTTAGGGGTTATGTCGCCACATTTTGGCCTGTTGTCGACCCTGCTCCGAGCGGTAGTCGACTGGAGACGATGTATCTCAAAATTAGATACCCAGATGGAAAGCCTGGGGAGGGAGAAAAATCCAATGGGGCTTCTGCATCCACCAAGTAAGAGAATTTTAATGCTCTATACATAGAATTTGCTTTCTAAAATCCATTGCGTCGGCGTTTTTGGGGGGGGGACTTGCGGCTGGGGATTTCCACCAGACCGGAATCATGGCATCAGATGGCGTATCTTGTCGTTACTAGAGTAACCTGTCATTCTCCAAGGTTGGAGTTGTGATATTACAGGCATGGGTTGGGATCAATACCCAAGTCGCTCGACTATTGTGCAGCATCTGTATTGCACCGGTGTTGGGCCATGCTATTGAAAAGGCCATATTTTCAATGGGGAAAAGTTGAGAAACTATTGCTTGCTATTACGAGATGAGATCGGATAGGTTTGCCATTGATGTAGAGGCATTCCAATAGAAGCAAATTCCAAACACTTTTCGCATTCCTTTTGGTGACGTTTCTCTCGTTTTTGGTTTTTGCATCTCCTTCTGATGTCGAGGTTACTTTATAGTGAGGCAAGTGACAAGTGCGAGTGCACGCAGAACTTCAGAAACCTTTTACATTACATCCGTCGGGCAGAGAAAGAGAGCAGATATTTGTCCCCCAACGAAATCTAATTTTGGTAGAAAGTTGGGCGCTACCAATTCAAATTCTCAGTCACACACCCAAGTGGGTTTGACGTCAAGATATTCGGGCCTGTCAGAGGTGTACAGCACGAAATCGGCTGCATAGGTTGCATTCGGACGACAGATTTTGCTACAGCGGGAGAAGGTTTCCGGTGCATGATATTCTTCGTTTGGCAGTTCGTCGTACGTAAATATGTCACAATCCTACTGTACAGGCAGCAGGACGGGCTCGCCGTGTGGTTTGGTTTAGCGACGAGTGCATACAGAGTTACCGTCGAACAGCAGGGCTAGAAAATGAGTCTGCTGTTCTCGTCAGCTTTCTGGAGAGTTAAGATAGTTGTGATTAAGTGTGGTTGTGATGGTTTGGTTTAAGGTGCGTTTCATGGTCCATTAGCTCTCCCTTTCTGACCTTTGTTCTCTCTTATAGTTGTGGCACAAATGGTATTTACACGGTAGGTTGGGATCGTGGTGGCACACTGCATCCGCCGACTCCCCAGATTTTAGGTATTTGAGATTGATCCAACGGTGTGGCAGGGGGCTTCCCCATATTTCACCTCAGCGGCTGGAAAGCAATTCGTTGGCCTGTCTCTTCCTTTTAGGTAATTTTCGCGATCGTTCCTCGATATGTTGCGAGAGTCACAACGACAATGTTGGTACGCGGCACAAGGCGTCCATTTCAAGGCAATGGAAAGGTAACCGGATTCTAGAGCTGTTTTGGAGGAACAGACTGAGGGTTCTAACTTCTAGCACGCATGGCCTTGTGAATCACGAGTATTTTTGGAATATTTTCTCAAGTGTTGGCTACTCGGTGCAATCGTGCCATTTTAGTAAGTTTTTCTTCTCCTATGATATGACAACAGGCCATGAACGAGGTCGTACTTTGCTGACAGCCGAGGCGGCTTAAGCGAGGACTGCAACTGAATGCGATACCGATTTACAGTACGTTGCACCCCTTGCTCTTCTCAGCCGTTGCACATCCACACACCGGAATATCAACGTTGGACCAGTGGCGATATTTAGCAACCACATAACGCTAGATAAGTTGGAGAGGGTTAAACCTGATTAGGCCATGAGATAAGTCGTTGATATAAGGTATTTAGCTCTTGAATGTATAACCTACATAAACATACACAAAATAATGACTCATTTAGAGTCATTCTATATACTCCCGACGGGAAGCTGCTTTCGCCTAGAGAAGCGAAGCCAGAAATGCCTCTTTCAGGGGTATTAGCGCTCTTTGCTTTCGTTGTAGGGACCATATAAGCAGGGGGGAGTTATATGCTTTCAGAGCATGCCCCACTTGAATATTTTATCTCCAGCCACAACCGTCCACTTCCTCGATATACCCCTTTGGGAATGCCCTCAATTATGACCCCTGTTATGACTCGAAAGAGCTTACCGTTGTTGGGATAGGGGTGTGCTAAATATCGCCAGTAGATGATCATAGGCACTCGTACTTCCGTTCACCGACTCGGAGTCACCTCTCACGAGGGAGTCTCAGCCCCAGGAATCCTTCAGAGTATCGTTCGGTTCTGGCAAATACCCAACAGAACTTAGCTTGTCGTCGGCATCAGAGGCAAATCTTCCGCCACGGCCGCTCACTTTGGCGCTTAAGTCCGGTGAGAACCCTGCTTATTGGGCCATTGTGCCCCATTGGCGCTTGCTTGCGACTGGGATGTACGGGCTCGCATGCGAGGCATGGTGGAAAGGGGAGGGAGGAATCCTGGGGATCTGGAGCCTCCTCCATCTTTTCCCCCACAAGTCGCCCGGGTTTACTCCAGCTTTACTCACGTACAGTACACTCACAGACCACTTTGTCCAGCCTGTGAAAATCACTGGAGGTCACGCTGGCAAGCTCAAGGCCGTAAAGTGCCTGCTCCCCCGGATTTTCCCCCATGACAAGAATCTAACCGACGACGGCTTAGGATATAACAGCAATCGCCATTCTGGGTGTACCTGAACGGCCCTTTTACGAGTCTGGAGGAGAATGTCAGATCATCAGACGCTGTGCGCGAGCCGCATGTTTGCTATCGACTTGGTTTACATGTTGTAAGATCGATCTTGTAAGTTGCACAATTGCGCCGTGTTTGCAGTTTATAGTTGTTGTTTACCTATGCGGGGCCATGCCATGCAGATTTGGCCCGTTGAGAATGCTCACCTACAACGTACGGTAGGAGCACCTTCCCCTAGAAGCCGCGGTCGTCCCAATGCAGCAAGTGTTACATGTCACCGTGGTACTGGGGCGTGGCTTTGTGTCAAGGTGAAGAGACGCTAGCACTAAACCTTGGAATGTTGTCGGTTCAGAGCTTTGATTCGTAGGACAAGATGAGTATAGGTCCTATTGGCAGCTGCTTCTGAAGGCTGAGGAACACTGGCTGATGTCGTGTTACGTTACGGTCACGTTCTCACGAGTCGGGCCCCGGTGTCATCTTTACGGAAACACCAGCTTCGATTTATTGGTCACCTCCGTGTTTTTAGCGAATTCCGTAACAGTGCATTTACCTTACGGGACTTTTACTCATTTTTCAAGAGAGCTTAGGGAGAAGGCCCGAATCACACCATGGGGAAAGAATTGTACATGTACTTCTCCTCTTGCTTGTGCATGTAGCCGTTCGTACCCGTTTCTCCAGGATCCCCACATACACTTCCAGACCCCTGATCTGATGTTCCCCTGGTTGACGGGCAAACCAGATCGGGGTATTGGAATCAAGCTAGACAATTGTTGTTCACTGGAACATCGCCTTCTCCGTATTTCCATTCAATTGCCTTTTCCTTCGCTGTTAGTCAATACAATTGTCAAGTTTCTACCGTATTGAAGTTGCACTTGGAAGGTACCAATATTCATCTCAATTATCACATTGTGTATAAGTCTATACAGTACCAACTTTGATTTATGGGAGTCACAATTCTAGCCTCTTCAAGTTTAATATCCGTTGTGTCTGCTTCTGACATGTGGATGTACGGCGCCAAAGCTACCCTTGAGACGGCTGGAGGACAGAGCTTCATGCTTACTGCTTTCCAACACTTGAGCATGCTCCCCGGTCTAGTTAGAGCCAACCACAGTCCTTAGGAGAGGCCCCTCGCAGTCTAGTTCCCAGCGAAATCGTGAATTGACAGGGTAAGCGCGTGCAATCCCCGCGCTCTGCATTGCATGGACCAGCTACTAGGATGGAACTTCTACCTCGTGAGCGCGGAGCTCCTTGAGGTCAACATCCGACCTGTGTCCAGTCATTGGCAGACCAACGTATTCCATCTCGAGAAGGACCGAACCTCCACAAGTTCCGAGGTGGTTGTGCAGGACATATAAACCTTGGGTCCTGCCTCGAGGCAAGTTCAGACAGTTCCGACTCTTATATTCGAAGTGTCCTACCCTTCTCCCAGCCTACATATCTGCCTCGACGGATAGACGAATCTACGAACCTCTTCCCACCCAATCGACCACACTTTAATTCATAATGGCTGGAGGAGCAGTTATCAGCGGGACGGCCGATACGTCCCGTATCGAGGCGCCTGTCACTTTGAAGGCATATCTTATGTGTGCTTTTGCTGCTTTTGGTGGTATCTTTTTTGGATACGATACTGGATGGATGGGTGGAGTCTTGGGAATGAAATATTACATTCGACAACTAACGGGAATTCCTGTGAGTATTCTTATTCCCCTTACGTCGAACCAGACAGGGGAAGCACTATTGTGTCTTTCTGTCAATATCTTGGGATAAAACTTTCGTCAAATAGAAGATGGAAATATGTATACGACCACTTCTCTTCCATCTGGGATCTCATTGTGCCAGAGCATTTGAGGGGATCAAGGTCAATCGGGGGCAGGTCAGCTGAAGCAAGACATACTCCCGTTCTGATTTCAATTCCCTCAAATGGTCTAGCACAATGTTCTTCACAGCGAGAGAAGGAGGGCTTGTAAATCGAAACTGCGACATGCATATTCTACTGAGATATTCTGCATGGCATCAAATTTAAGATGGTGTTGTTCTAACTATTCTTAGTATCCACCCGCTGGCGCAGACGACACTATCACCAATGCCTTCGTAATTCCATCGTGGAAACAATCTCTCTTAACCAGTATTCTATCTTGCGGTACCTTTTTCGGCGCCATCATATCCGGTGACGTTGCCGACAGAATCGGACGTAGATGGACGATCATTACGGGATGTTTTCTATTCACTATTGGATGTATCCTCGAAACCGCCTCCACAGATTTAGATGTAATGGTCGTTGGACGTCTGATTGCTGGATCAGGTGTTGGATTCATTTCTGCCATCAGTAAGCTTGGATCCACGGCACAATAATCGACGAATATGAGCTGACCAGTGATAATTAGTTATTCTTTACATGAGTGAGATTGCTCCCAAGAAGGTCCGAGGTGCTCTCGTGTCTGGATACCAATTTTGCATCACGATCGGTATCCTTCTTGCCAACTGTGTTGTTTACGCCACGGAAAACCGCGATGATACCGGATCATATCGAATCCCAATTGCCATACAATTTCTTTGGGCTATCATTCTCGCAGTTGGACTGTTCTTCCTCCCCGAATCACCACGTTATTTCGTCAAGAAGGGTAGACTCGATGAGGCTGCACAATCCCTCTCCAACGTCCGCGGTCAACCCATCGAATCGGCTTATATTCAAGACGAACTTGCGGAAATCATTGCCAACCACGAATACGAGTTGTCTGTGGTTCCCCAAACTACATACCTCGCTTCATGGGCAAACTGCTTCAACGGAAGCATTTTTTCAGCTCATAGCAATCTTCGTCGCACGCTCATGGGTATCGGACTCCAGGCCATGCAACAACTCACTGGTATCAACTTTATCTTCTACTATGGTGTCGTCTTCTTCACCTCCCTCCACACCATCTCCAATCCCTTCCTCATTAGTTTGATCACCACTCTCGTCAACGTCTGCTCGACCCCAATTTCGTTCTACATCGTCGAGCGATTCGGCCGTCGTAACCTCTTGTTGGTTGGTGGAACCGGTATGGTCATCTCGCAGTACATTGTCGGAATCATCGGCGTGACAGCCGGAAAGGAGAATCACGATGGCACTTACAACAAAGCTGCAGTCTCCGCCATGGTAGCCTTTATCTGTCTGAACATCTCCATGTTTGCCTCGACCTGGTAAGTCCTCCCCCTCCCTCCCCCTATCAACTTAATTAACATCTCTGAAGGGGTCCAACAGCCTGGGTCGTAATCGGCGAAGTCTTCCCCCTCCCCATCCGCTCGCGCGGCGTCGCCCTCTCCACAGCCTCAAACTGGTTCTGGAACTGCATCATCGCCGTAATAACGCCCTACCTCACCGGCAAAGACTACGCCAACCTGGGCTCCAAGATCTTCTTCATGTGGGGCTCCCTCTGCATAATCTCCGTCGTCTTCGCCTATTTCCTAGTCCCCGAAACCAAGGGCTTGAGTTTGGAGCAAGTAGATAAGATGTTGGAAGAGGTGAACCCGAGAAACTCGCGGGGTTGGGTTCCGCATAGTACGTTTGCGAGCGAGATGGGGCTGGTGGAGAAAGGAATTACGCTGGGGGTTGGGGGAAGGGGGAGTAGTGAGGAGGGGGGTGTTACTGAGGAGACGGTTGGGACTAGTAAGGAGGTTGTTTAAGTTACTGATGGAGGATTGCTGGGGTGTACTGTATATGTTTTTTTGATACCATTGATGCGAATTGAAGAGTTCGAAAGGGGGTATGATCTAGAGGTAGACTTGCTAGCAGATATTCCGTAATTATATGGCGTACACCCATCGCTTCAGAGATTTCTTTCTCCTATTTCAAATCTCGGCGACCCAGAATAAGGATCTCTCGCGAATAACCTTCGCCCGAAAAAAAAATCATCTCCGGGTAACCTAGGTGTGCAGCCAAACATCGTGAATCTCCGGGTAACCTGGCGAGAATAGGCCTTGGAGAAAAAAAAATTATTTTTCGATCTCCGGGTAAGTGAATGAGAATAAGAATCGCCGGGTAACCTAGGTGGGAGGTGGCGCAAAATTTTCTCCGGGTAACCTAGGAAGAATAAGGAATCCCTATACTATATATCAGAGAATCAAAGGTTGTAAGGGTGGGCTTATAAATTGATTAATGCGGTATCTAGAAGCGTGAAATAAAGGCAGTATATTATACTTATGGTCGTGATATATTCACTTTCGCATGGATTTAGTAAGAGTTAACGACTTCACTTAGTATGTCGTCTGATATTCATTTAAAGTTGTCTTGATTCTCTGAAACCCTAGAATAACAATCTAGAGAAAGTTGAATATAGATCGTATGCGAGGATAGAGGTTGAGGTATGTGATTAAAATCTTCTGTTTTCTGTTAGCCGCGACCTCTTATATTGCGCCCCTTATTCATAACCCTCCCTTTTCTCCTGCAATAGACGCGGGTCTTCTAAGCTACAGCAAGGATCAGAATGAGAGAAGTGTTCCGGGAAGGTTGAGATTGTGCTATTTTCACCTCGATAATCGAGGGGCTCAAGAGTTCCCCCTTTTCATCTCAATTCTGTGCAGTCCATGATTTGATGAAAAGGCTCTTTCGTGATCCTCACACTTATTCAAACCTCAGATTTCAGTTCTATGATACGTAACCCCTTTTCACTTCCCTCTCGCTAGATTCATAGCATTTTTGGTCGTTAAAATATATTTACCACATCTACCAATAAACCACCGTGTTAGAGCGCCTCCCTCTCCTATTTCGCCAGGATATCTGAGAGAATAGAGGTCAAAATGATAGAGGGTCCCTAATTCTCTTTAATGGTCTGGCACAATGGGATCAAAAACGAAAGGGGGTGGCGCTCTAATACTGTACTTGCACATAGACGCGTTACGAATCGCGGAAAAGCCCGAGGAAAACAGGGTTCAAATGGCATGGGAGTGTGAAAGTTAACTTTGTGCCTTCTTTTGCCAACATTTCGCTCTCAACACCTAACCATGTTCGGCCCATACTACTGGCATATGGCAAATAAACACTAGGAGAGGAGGAAAAACTCATTCATCCAAAATCTTTGCTACACCCCAAACCTATACCATTGCTGACACCAGAATATTGTAACTGACAAACATATCGCTTCCATTCACCCCCTTTCTCTTCTCCTTCCACCTACAGGTGAGGAAGCCCCGTAACCGTAGCCGTCGTCACCGATAGCACTGGTAATCCTCCTCCCGTTAAAAACGCCTTTACTTGCTCGACCATATTGCTAATCGCCGGGTAAATATCCACAATTCTACAAAAATCACCACATTAGCACTCATCCCTCATCCCCCCTTTCTCTCATCGGATTACTTACAACGTAACCTGCATCAAAGGCGCCGCCCCATTCGCAACCCCATTCGTCGGCGTCACCGCAATCGCACCCAGTCCCGCCCCCATCGGCGTCATATACCCCGGAACCACGGTCCCCGCTGGAAACCCTCCACTCCCTAATCCAAAAATCTCAGACACCAAGCTATCTATCGTCGTAAGAAGGTTTTCTCCTTTGGCGACGAGGATTTCAGTGACGCCGGGGAGATTCAAGGTGGAGAGGTCGGTGAGGAGGGTGGAGAGGGAGGCGAGGGCCGTGGAGAGTTGCGGGATTAGGTCTGCGAGGATGGCGAGGAGGGGGGAGGGGGGGAGGGCGAGGGAGGGGAGAGAGAGGGTTGGGAGGGGGAAGGCGGGGAGGGTGAGTGTGGGGAGGTTTATCGCTGGGAGAGTGATGGGGGGGATGGTTATGGTTGGGAGGGGGGGAATGGTTATTGTTGGGAAGGGGACGTTGGGGAGGGTGATGGTGGGGAGGGTGAAGCCTGGGAGGGTGAAGGTTGGGGCGGGGAAGTTGAAGCCGATGGGTTTGGTTGTGCTTGTGGTTGTGCTTGTGGTTGTGCTTGTGGTTGAGCCGACGATGGGGAAGATGCGAGGGGCGAGTTTTTCGGGGGATATGGGGTTTGCGAGAAGGGGGGTGGTTTGGAGGAGGGCGAGGAGGAGGTAAGTGAGTGATGTTTTGGCGTGCATTTTGAATGAGTGTTTTAAGTGAGTGTGAGGTGGTGAAATGAGTGTGGTGTCTCCTTCTGCTGTTCGCCCTCAAAAGCGTATGTGTACTGTAGTGAGGGACGTAGGATACATGGTGTTATATTCAACACTTCCAAGCTCTCCCCCTTTTCCCCCTCTCTGGGAAATTAGGAATGCGACAGTCACGTCTTCTTTACGCGATCTGTACCGACGACACGGATTCAAGAACACTTAAGCAATCCTCACTCTTTCGCGTAAAAGACATTCTTGAAAGAACGACCCGAGCCCCGAGTTAACTTCTTCGTGGTGGAGAGCGTGTGGAATGCAGATCGCGAGATTAAGGGGGGAAGCCATCTACGTCAGAATTAAACGAGGATGCCCCTTATCGCTCAAATCTATCACGTCGACGAACATAGAAGTGGAAAATTTCATGGTACTTTTTGCACTAGATATCTCCTCTACTTCAAAATTGTTTGCTCGTGAATCTAAAGTGTTTCCAATCAGCCAAAAGATGGCACTTTCCCGACTTAAGATATTGAGAAGTAGATCTTCACTTACTCATAACAATAAGAGCTCACAATGTGCGCTCTCATTTCGCTGCTCAACTCCAATCTGCGACATAAAAAGGAGAGGCCATTACTATCTTTCTCAATAAAATGTGCAATTCGTTCAAAGTAAGATTCCAATGAATTGAGCGACCAGCCTTCAGGGTTTGATGAGAATAGGATATATTTTAGCCGAAAGGAAAGTGAATTGAGGGCTTTACTCGTGATACTTAAGAAAATGGACTTAAGATCAAATCAGCCGTTTCAGCTGAATTATATCCAACATACCCTTCATCTTCTCTGAGATCACAAGTGATTCTGACTGAAGATGAGAAGATATACCAAGAGGGTACGTCACGAGTAAAGCCACTACTTCTCAAAAAAGGGGAGAACACGCTGACACGGAGAATAACAATATCACTACTAATCTTCTCAAAGGAGCGGCCCACATCGCCAAAACCCAACATCTTCAAAACAGACAACCCCTCGGTACCCTCAACTCAAAAATCCTCTTCCCCAATTCAGGACAGTGATTTCAGGATGCCACATACCGGGATCAACTTCTCGCCCTCGAGTAGAGAGAGAAAACATAGGTACTACTGCGAAAGATTTTCAGGGCTAAGAATGATCGTGCGTACATTGATTACAAGTAGACTCTCGCAGCACTGGCATATCGAAAATCCGTCCCTAGTACAAAATGGCAAATGTACAATACAACAAGACGACCCAAACAATACAATAACAGCTAGCACAACCATCTAGACTCCTCGCCACAAAAACACCAACTAGCAGACCATCTCTACCTTATTAATAACTTTAGAGTAGCGCCCCTCTCTCATTTCCAACGTCATTGTGCCAAACCATAACAGAGAATGAGAGTTCTCTCATTTTCAACCAACTCCCATCTCTCATGCTAAAACACTTAAGAAGACAAGGTAAAAAAAAAATGGGAGACTAGAATATAAACCAATTAATACGATACCGTATTAATTCCATATCATCTCCCCTTTTCAACTTCCATATGCTACTTAGACAATGAAAGGGAATTGGGATTAGCGGGAGAGTTCCTCCCGTAAAAGAGCCTCTCTCGTTCTCGGGGGCTCTGTTATTTTGATCCTTGTTGTGCCAGATTATTTAATAGAATAGAATTTAAACTGGAAGAGAATTGGCTTGTAGGCCAATTAATGCGGTAGTACAAGCCCATCCAATCCGTTCGGGGAACCCTGATGGTCTCTTAAGCCGTACCTTACACAAATAATCCATCCAATTCCCCATCTCGCCCCCGAGCCCTACAAGCGGTCATCAAAATTGACAACTCATTCTTGTCAGGTAATAGTGAAGTCAAGTAACCTTGTAATAATGAAGCACCGGGATACATGATATCCATCAAGTCCACTTGACACTTGACAACTTGGGGTCGGAAGCTAACGCAACTAAAAAAGATCGATGCATGCGCCATGCATAGATCGGTCGATTGCTACTCTGCACTACACTACTCTGCATGACAGGAACAAAAAAGACCAATTTCCAAAATAAAAACAAGCACAGCAAACATTATAAAAGAGCTTGCCACGATAGCAATCGAAAATCAAACTCACTTGCAATCATCGCCGAAATACGTACCCTAAGCCACAAAACTAGAAATATCATCAGCCAAGCCCTAATCCGAACTCCTGGTTCAGCCAAGGACATCCTAAGAAGCTTTAGGTAATGTGACAAGCTTTCATGGCTGTTCCTGCGTAACTGCCATCCGATCTAAGGCCGACGCATCGAATCAGCATCCTTGTATTATTCATCTTTTCATGCCAATGCGGTGACCCGAGTCAATTTTTTCCTTCTCCATCGGAAATCCATAAAATGCATAGCTCAACTGGGTAGGTGCTCCCAACGGCGTTTGGTAGCCGGCCCCTCGCGTCGGTCGGAACTGGAGAGACAAAGACCCCGCAGCCAATCAGAAGCGAGAGGCCACCCACGTCGACGAATCAAAAGTGGTGTAAAGCAATTGCTGACCTCTCCCAAGAGCCTTCGATTGTGAATTTCTATTGTGTCCGACTCGAGCCCGAGACCCTAGCGAGGCTAGCTTTTTGGATATAATAGACCTGCCATGGCACAGCCTTCCAAAAGACACAACGGATCGGACCAACATCACCACGAACCGACCGATCACCACCACCAACAACGAGACCGCAATATCAACTCGGACAATTCAACCACCTCGAGAACTATTCTACGAAGACGCCGATCCGAAGCACAATCTGCGAAATCCAATCCTGTCGGAGCCATGTCTCTCGTAGGCATCAAAAGCCTCTTCTTCAAGAAGACCGTTACTGCTGTTCCCCGACGAGAATTTGCAGGACCATTGCGTTTGACCGATGCCTCAGAGCAACCACTTCTTGGGTACCCAGATGGCGAAAGACGTTTGAGCAACCAGAGTACCGACATCGAGTCGCAGAATAGCATTGACACCAAGGTCGAGGCGGAGAAATCGAAGAAGGGTCGCTTCACCATTGACGGCAGAGTCATTGCGGATGCCACACTTGGTTTGTCCGATGGTTTGACCGTGCCATTCGCTCTCACGGCTGGTTTGTCCGCCCTGGGAAACACCAAGGTTGTCATCTATGGAGGATTCGCTGAACTCATTGCCGGCGCAATTTCCATGGGTTTGGGTGGATATCTGGGTGCTTGCAGCGAAGCGTATGTGTGCCCTCAACCACAATCAAGCAATTGAATGCCTACTAACAGTCCACCACAGTGCTGCATACCATACTAAGAAGGAGGAGACGAGAAAGATGGTGGAGGACGAGCACTTTGCGACCGTTGCTGCCATTCACAGCGTCTTCGAACCCTACCACTTTCCACAGTATCTCCTCGAGGGTATTTCCACACACATGACGGGCAAGGCCGATGACCAGATGGTCGACTTCATCATGGAATTGAAGTACTGTGAAGAAGAGCCAACCTCAACCCGTGCCCTCTCGTCCGCCGCAACAATCGCAGCCGCGTATTTCCTCGGTGGTCTCCTCCCTCTCCTCCCATATTGTTTCGTACCCGCCGACGCCGTATACACAGGTCTCTACATCTCGATCGCAGTTATGGTCGTCGCCCTCTTCGCTTTCGGCTACTGCAAGACCTGTGCGGTCGCAGGCTGGCGCGGCGGCAGCAAAATCCGCGCTGCTTGCTTCGGAGGAGTCCAGATGGTAGTCGTGGGATCTGCTGCAGCCGGCGCCGCTATGGGCCTCGTCCGTGTCTTCAGCCGCGACGACGGTGGCTATTGACTTTTGCCTCGAGAATACATTGATGGATACGATTGATGATAACGATCTGACGAACTGAATTGAAGATACCTCGGCGCTGGATGGTAGGGAAAAACAGGATTTGTACCATAGGAAGCTGGCGTTCTGGAGCAGCCTGCTCTCAAAGACCCGATCGAGCTGTATTTGTTGGCATCTGGGGCAATAAAAGGAAACAATGAAACAATAAGATGTGAACTACACAAGATCAGCTCTGATACAAATGTGAAAGAAAGCAAACTAATCTGTTCAACAAGACAAGTGTCGTGAGAGTTGCGCCCGGGCAGGAACTTTCCCGCTGCTGCTGTTTGAGATATCGGACCATCAGGCCACTGCTTGAAAGTTCAAAGAATACCGTAAGTGCTTTTCCTTTGCTTGACAAGTGCCACATCCTTTCCGCGCCTTTTCCTGGTTGATAGAAGATGCTCAGAGTGCTGGAACAAGTGCGCGCGAAAGATGGCATGATTGCTTGATTGAATCATTGAGTTGGTGACTGTTCACGAAGTTATCCATCCAAAACCTTATCAAGTTCCGATATCGGCCCGATCCACCCCCATCACGGAAGGAAACTATCCCGAGCCTGTTCTCAGCCAACATAACCTTCTTCAGAAACACGCTCTGGCTTCTTTTCTCAAACTACTAGCGTACAGATAACAACTATTGAGCCTCCTTTCAATAGTTGTTAAGGTACCCCCCTCTCCCGTTTTTAGCCTTGTTAGACTAGGATATTTAAGATAATGAATGCCAAAATGAAAAAGGTTTTAAGAATAGAAGAGGCTTTATTCATAAAACCCCGGGAAGAAAGGCAAAGGAGAATTTGGAGATAGTATATCATAGAAGCAAAATATTGGATGATACTAAGACGGACGGTGGTATAATTGCAATTGATATTTTTCCAACCTTCCTTCCATTCTATTCCAGTCTAGACTAGCAAACCCCCCTCTCCCCCAAATTTTATGTACTCTAGCAACGCCTGCCAAATATATATACAAAAACCCCCGTGCCCATTTCTCTACGTCATGAAATATTTCGGTCCCTCACCACCCTGGGGCGTAGTCCAGTTAATACCTTGATTCGGAACCTTGATATCACATGTCTTGCAATGAATACAACTACAAAAGAGTTAGCAAAACGGTACAATACATAAAAAACGATACAATGCATAACAGAGAAAGGGAAGAAACTTACTTCTGAGCATTAATCTGGAACCTCACGCCAATATCCTTACTCTCATCCTCAATATACTCATACACGCCGGCCGGACAAAAGCGATTCTCAACACCCTTGTACTTGGGCCATTCCTCTTGGGCATGTTTATCCCAATCCGCGACCTTGAGATGGACAGGTTGATCCTCCTCGTGATTCGTACCAGTGCGACTGACACTGGTCAGAATATCGAAGCTGATCTTGCCATCGGGTTTCTCGTATTCGATTTTCTTGCATTGGTCTGCGGTCTTGGTGGCTCCGTGGTCTGTTCCCTTGTGTTTGAGTGTCCAAGGGACTTTGCCTTTGAAGACGAAGGCTTCGAGACCGGAATACATGACGCCTCCGTAGAGTTTCAGGGGAGAGTGGAAAGATGGTCGCATGTTGCGGACTTCCTTGAGTTCTTTCCAGATGCTTGATTTGCGGAGAGATTCTTCGTAGTCGTAGAGGAAGATGGTGCCTTCGTCGGTGCTGCTGAGTGCATTCCATGCTGATTCCGCTGCAAGCATTCCTGATTTCATGGCATTGTGGGTGCCTTTGATTTTTGGTAGATTGAGGAAACCGGCGGTATCACCGATGAGAGCACCACCAGGGAATGCTACCTTTGGGATTGACTGGAAACCGCCTTCGTTGAGTGCTCGAGCACCATAAGATATGCATTTGCCACCTTCGAGGACGGATTTGTAGAGAGGGTGATGCTTCATCTTTTGAAACTCCTGGTACGGCGACATCCAAGGATTGGGATAGTCTAGACCTACAACCAGGCCAACACTGACAAGGTTATCACCAAAGTGATATAACCAGCCACCACCGTACGTATCTGCCGGTAATGGGTAGCCCATAGAATGTACCACCTCGCCCTTCTTGTGCCTCTCAGGTTCGACTTCCCAAACCTCCTTTATACCAAGTCCATAAGTCTGAGGCTGAGAATCACTTCGAAGATCGAACTTCTTGATAACCTGCTTGGTCAGACTTCCATGGCAGCCTTCTGCAAACATTGTGACTCTCGCGTGGAATTCCATTCCTCTTTCGAAACTGTCCTTGGGCTTTCCTTGCCTGGAGATACCGAGGTCATTGGTTGCCACTCCTTGGACAGATCCATCTGATTTATATAATATCTCCGAAGCAGCAAAGCCAGGATATACTTCCACTCCCACCTCCTCTGCCCTCTCTCCAAGCCATTTTGTAAACTGGTTTAGACTGACAATGTAGTTACCGTGATTGTGCATCTGCGGTGGCGCTGGAATTGGAACCGCACTCGATTTTGTAAGGAATCGCATTTTATCGCCCGTCGCTGGTGTCACTTCCTGGAATCTATTCTCATTTTCCTCTGATAGCCAATCCGGGATCAGCTCGTTGATGGCCGAAGGTTCGATCACCGCCCCAGAAAGAATATGTGCTCCAATCTCGCCCGCCTTTTCCAATAATATGACTCGAAATTCTTCATTTCCGGCTTCGTTCGCGAGTTGCTTTAATCGTATGGCGGCACTAAGTCCAGCAGGACCTGTTTGTATTAGAGGCTGGTTGTAGTTTCTAGGAAGAGTCGGTTGCCAAACTAACCTCCGCCAACAATACAGACATCCACATTGTCACTTTCCCGCTCAACAGAACTAGGGTCAAAGGACTCATCGACGTCTGCGTTTCTTCTAGGAGTCGAGAGCGAAAAACATCGTTGCTGCCCAAGGGTTCTGCTAGGTGAGAGGCATACGCGGGGTCTGTTGAGGGTCGATCCGCCCTGTACTCTTCGAAAATGCTGCAACGGATAGAAAAATTTCGAAGATTGACGCTTGGCAATATTTCGCTGTAGAAATGCGACAGCAGACCTAGATGAAGCCATCATAAATCTAAACCTCACGGCATTGCCCGCAAAAGTAAACAAGGGGTACTCCGCAAATCGATGGGCTGTCAAATATGCACCGAGGTCATGACGGTGTTGAAGAACGAATTTGCCTCGGTTAACAGGGGAGGAAGCAGTAGCCAATCAAAACGCGCGCGTTATGCAAACCATCGCATAATTGGCTTGTACACCACTGTTCTCCCGTTTGAAGCTTTATTGTGCCAGAATATCTGAGAGAATGAACGTCAAAATGGGAGAGGTTCAAGAAACGGGAGAAGTCTCTCCTATTCCGATCTTAATTCTCTTTATGATAGCAATCCGGTACAATAAAGCTTCAAATATGAGAGTGGCCTCGTAAACCAATTGACACTGGGCTGCGCTAGACCTACTTCAAATATCGATAACAAGTCTATTTATGAGCTAGCATCGAGCAAGCTCAAACTTTATTTACTAAGAACTTTTTTCATCGTTGAACGAGCTTCATCTGAGCACACGGATTTCTACCTGGCATTTTATCAACTCCAGGGAAGGTGCATATGAGAAGCGCCATCAATTCATTCGCAACATACTTGCATAACCTGCTGCATAAAAGACGTCTCGTCCAAATGAAAAAGATCGCCCTCTGCAACCCGACTTTCGCATTTTCGGACTCACCCCACGGATGACTCCCCTCTACCTGGTGGGAAGGCCTTCCTCTTTTCGATAATTCACTTGGCGACATCCACGATGTTCAGTCTGATGTTCGTCTTGGCCCTCCATTGGGGGGGTCGCAAAAGAGCTTGTTTTTTGAAGTGGATAGCGCTTTTTGAGGGGGTTTGTTTTTCTGGACCTGTGCTTTTTTGAAACGGGCGCTGGAGGTCATTCTCCAGGGGATTCCTCATCTGGCCATAAAAGTGTTGACGCTCGGCATGGCAGCCTCCCGATGATTTTCAACAAGCACTGGTCAATGAGATCCTGTAGATCATCAGGCCCATTCTTTCCTATGCGTTTTGAACCTTATTTCGACTCGCATTCGGGCTTTGGATGTCATTTGCTCTTGAGCTGGTTTTTTTAGGTAGGATGTTTAGTTCCGTGAAGGTACCAGGGAAGACACGTCGAGCATCTCGCCCTCGCCAAAATACCAAGCGCTGGATATTGGCTTGAGATTTTGGGAAGGGGTCGAATCTGTTGAAAGCAAAGTTGAAATGCTGGAGTCCCCATTCGAGCTTCACGAGATGTTGGTTCTGATGCAGGGTGGGGAACTAGCACCGTCATACTGGATCTCGAACCATAAAAGCTCGGATAATCGTTCTGGAGAGTGGCTTCTCCATCGACTTGGCATTATAAGAGTCCACAGTTTCCGTATACATTCGTATACAACTACTTAAGTACCTATCAGAAGTATCGTCTCCAGTGGTTTGGTAAAGGTTCCAAGTGGCCGAGCGTTTCCATCGACTTGCCGAGTATCTTTTTCGGATCAATGGCAATAGTATCGATCTAGTCTATGATGCAGTGCTGTAATATGCACAAGACGTAGCAGCCGCAGGAGGAGCAAACGAAGTCTTGATTGTGTTGGTGGATTTCATCTTTGGAAGAAAAGGCTAAAGTAAGATATTGGTACCGACGCTGTCATTGTTCATACCAAGATGCAATGGAAATCTTGAAGCGACTTGAGCCCACGCAATTGTGTTTGCAACTTATCATGGTTTATCGACTCGGAACACAGCGGCAGTAGATCGCTGTAGGAGCATACTTCTTGAAAGGAATCCGGTACATCATGATATCAGAAAACTGGAACGGTCAGCAAGATAATCCCATCTCATACACACGAGGTACGAAGTGACCGTCAGAGAGTGAGAACAGGATTTGCACTTTGGCATGAGCAGGTACTGTACTTTGCACACAGTGACATCGTTGGTGTAAGAAGACTTAGGAAGCGCGTAGTCTCATGTGCGTCTATGGTGTAGAAACCGGTCGGCAGCAAGCGGTTTGGAGTATAGTGACATTGGATGCGTTTGGGCACGCTGTCGAAACATGCTGGGACTTTGGACGACCTGGATGTGGCAGTTGACAGTGGAAAACGTTGTTCGTCCGTACTAGAGCGTTGAGAACTTGAGGTAGACTAGGCTATGATGCTGGTAGACAGCGATGGGTGTTGTTCATCCAGCGGTACGATCACGCCGTATTGCGCTACTGCGGTACAGTATGTAAAGTGTGATACGATGGATTGTTCGGATGAGATTTTGTTGTTGTCGTTTGGTTTGGGGGTTGGGATGATGGAGCCGAGGAGGTTTGAGCGGCGTTTGATCGCACGCGCGACCCCGGTCTAGCGAGGTCGCTGTGGCCCAAGCAGGATTTCTTCTGGACCTCCAGACGATCGCGAGAGCTGACAAGCTTTAGTGGAGTCTGATGAAATTCCCCATTAGGGACTTTGCCGGCTTGGTGAGACCTCCACCTCCCCCCCCCTTATGGGTCCATCTCTTCTCTCGAGCCCCCTTCCGCTCCCCCGCCATGGGTCCGAAGCCACACCCGACGAGCATGTTCACCCCAAGTCTCCCTCCAGTCCCCAACCAACATGCGGTTTCGAGGTAGCGCCTACTAGCGCCCAAGCTGCAACGTCCTGTGCTTCCAGTCTCCCCCCTGCAAGCTGCCTTCAATCACCGCCGCCAGCGAGAGGCGAGCAGGCTCGTCTCCTACAACTTCTGTCTTTGGTTGCGGCTCTGGTCCTGCACTCACTGGCACACTGCATTGCTTTTTTACCTATGACCCTGCGATAGGAGCATCGGCCGAGGGCACGTTGAAGGACGCTAGCAAGGACTAGCTTGTCTGTTTCATCCCATTGGCTCGCCTATTTGACAGCTCTCCCCTACTTCTGGAAACATTGGTTCCGCTTTGAGAGGCAGATCAGACGGCCAAGCATGAGACGATGTCCATAATTCCAGGTTTCAAGACCTTTTCATTTCTTCGATCCTGCGAATCCCGTGATCTTCGCAGATGGCTTGGGATAGACTATAAGGGCTGGGGGATCCTCAGTCTGAATTTCTTCTCCATCCACTTCTTCATCTCACGTGCTGTGCATTACTTGTTCATTCCTTCCTTCATACAGAGGTATGTTTCCATCTCATGTCTTGGCCATCTTGGCTATGATATACTCATTGTATAATGTACTTACTAACTATTATCTAGCTGAGCTCAACAGTTGACACTCTTTTACCTCCTAATACTTTCTATCAGCTCAACGCTTATTTCCACCAAACCAATCTATCATTTTCACCATGAAGTCTTTCGCCCCACTCATCACACTCCTTGCCCTCTCCGCCACCTCGGTGGTCGGTCGTGCTCTTCCAGGTTCCAACTCTGGTCTCGAGGCACGAGCCCCATACCCAATCCCAGCCGGCATCTACGTCGAGCGTTCCCCAAAGAAGAACAAGGCCGCCGCTACAGGTGCCGTTGCAGCTGCTGCCACCGGAAAAGCGGCCAAGAAGGCAAAGGGAACTGGAGTTGCAGCCGTTGCAGCCGCAGCTTCCACTGGAAAGGCAGCCAAAGCGAAGGGAGCAAAGGTTCGTAACGCAACTTATCTCAAAACTTATATCAACTCACATGGACTAGGCTGCTAAGAACGCTACTGCCGCCGCAGGTACGCAGCAAGCTCAGGCCGCGAACGGAGGAGCTACATCTCTTGCCGATATCGTTGCAGGTCTCACAGGAATCAACCCAACTGACCTTGGTCTCCGTTCTGAAATAGAAGTTGCTAAGCGTGCCAACGGAGCCCAGAAGGCAACCAAGGCCAAAGGTATTACTCACTTGACTTGAAAAACAATGAAACCAAACTAACATCACAATAGGAACTGCCGCGAAAGCGAACGGTGCAGGAGCTGCCAAAGCCACTGCAACCGCCGCCACCAAGGCCAGCGCCGCAGGTGGTTCTGCAGCCGCATCCAGCGCAGCCGCCGCAGCTGTAAGATATCCCAATCCACATCCTCTCATTTGAAACCCATACTAACTTCCCAATCCAGGCCGCTGCCTCAGATGCCGCCGCAAACAAAGCAAAGGGTGTCAACGCCGCCGCCAGCAACGGATCCGGAGGCATCGCCGCCGCCGCCGCAGCAGAAGCCGATGTCACCGCCGCCGGAGAGGCCAACAGCAACCTTCCCATCTAGAGTAACCCTCTCGCTGGTTTCTTTTGCGGGTTAGCGATTCGGAGTTTCTTTATTCACACATAGATTTTATATTGAGGATGGGGGGAAGGCGGGATATTTACTCGGATTTTGAGGGGATATTTTGAGATGGATAAGTATGAGACGCTTTCATTTAGAAACAGGTGATTGAATCAACTGGTTTTTTTTGAAATGGCTAGGGCTCTGTATGTTTATGGTGTTGTTGTATAATAATGATTTCCAAGGAAAGGATTATGAAAACTAATCGCGCGTATGTCTTTGCGTGATGTTCTTTGTATCTCGGCGTTCTCATCTTACCTTACCTTTCCTGTTCCTCTCCCATACTACTCACTAAGCGTTAAAGTCCCACCACACCTCCTACATTGCACTTGTCTAGTTCCTAGACCTCTTATGCAAGGTGGCCCTGAAAACGGGAGAGGGGGTACTCGCTTACGATGTGCCAAGAGGGGGTGGTAGATCTTAGCGACTCAGATACAGTATAGACAAAAGGGAGTGGGATGAGATGAGTTGAAGAGGGTTGTGGCATTGAGTATTTTAAAGGTAACGAAGAGTTCTGGGGTAATTGTATATAAGTGTTTACATACTCTGATAGTAATCGGCCAAACCCAATTTAATACTACAACTTTCCTAGTCACTTAAGCCTATTTCTATGATAGGGAAAGCATTTCGCCCCGCTGTCGCTTGCTGGGAAAATGCAAGCGGCCTAGTATGAAATTTCAACCGTCTACTCGTAGCGATTAAACGCAATAGGGTAATACTTCATCCATTTTATCTTGAAGCCCAGGTGTACAAGCCCACCCTTTTCCCCTTATTATGCTAGAGAATTGAAGGTAGAATGGGATAGGTGCGTTTCTAGTTCTTAGCTCCTGTAGTTCTTGTACAGTGGGGTTTGAGCTGGGGGATATTGGGCTTGTAACCAGATGGATATGGTACGATAAGTAGAGAGATATACTTTGATGGAATGTCGTGATTGCTGCTTGTTAGCGTACACTTGGCGACGATATTTAGGAGATGAAGTTGAAGTATTACTTGGATAAGCTAGGTTTGCAGTGCTAACGGTGGTACGATATGCAAGGGAGGAAACAAGTGTGTATGGCATCGCTGTGTAGATCTCGAGATCTTAGATCGATGTGCACCATTTGCGAGGATCTGGGGGTATGTATGTGGATATAGATACTGGGATTCGGACGTGGGGGGCTTTGAGGTGAATGGAGTGCAGGTTTTGGTGGACCATGGATCTACCGTATGTTGTGATGTCGTTTATCAAATTCAGAGGATACAAGTATGTTAGCTTTTGAATTCCCAGGAAACACGATGAATGTTGAAGTTTATTTAGGTATAGATATGTGTTTTGTTTACGCGGGTCTAAAAGAAATCCCCAGGTTTTTGTCTCCACCGCATCAAGAAATCACTTCGCCAATACTATGGTATTAGTTACTTGACCTCACCGCTATTCTTACAGTTTCATGGAATTCGTTGAAATACAAAGGGGAGAACGAGAGATCAGTTGTGGAAAGGAATTGCCAAGGTTGAAGGCTCTAAAAGATTTCTCAATTGCATACACCCACCGTACATCCAGACTCCAGAGTCAAAGTCCGGTGTACAAAATAGACTACCCACTAACCGTTCAACTCCCAGTAAGATCTTCTGCATGGCGGCACAGATGAGCTTAAACAAAATACCCCACCACAGTCAAATATCTAGAATACGAGCCCGACACAAGACTCTAACACCCCGGATCCGCAGAAGAAGCTATTCCCATCTAAGACTTAACTTGATATTTCATACTCCACATTGAATACCAGGTCTGCATAATACCTTGTATCCATGGAATTACGTATCTATACTATACTTTTAGCCTTTCAATTCTGCATAATCTGTGGAGGAAAAGAGGCTGATTCGAATTTGATATATTAGCTATAGACTAGAAGACTGTAAAATGGTTTGCTCGGGAAGCGTTAATTCGAAGTTGAAAGGCAGAATTCACGGGACAGGCATAGCTTGTAGCTGCTTGCCTATCTTTTTGTACTTCTCATAAACTGAATGAAATCATTCTCTCCTATCTTCTACCGGTAAATCCTCATCAACACCTACACCGTACACCCCTTTTCCCTTACCAAAATCATTTTCAAAACCCAACAACAAACCAAATCATCCTCCGCAATCCACACTTACCCAAACCCACCGCAAATCCCCACCAAAACCAACAAGAGCCGCAAACCCCCCACCCCACCCTATCTCACCCCCAATCACCCATAGATATCACGTGCCACATCCCATCCACTTTCCCCAACCACCATGAAACAAGTGGGAATCGTTTCCAACATCTCTCCGATAAGCTACTTATCTGCAAAGCTACATGCCTCTTTAGTCCACGTCTTCGTAACCCCTGCCAATCCACATGGACCTTATGCACAGGAGAGGGAGTCGCCAAAAAAGAGTTCGTTGGAGAGAGGCTTAGTCAAAATGCGACTTTATAATTAAACGACGATTGAGTTACCCCATTGAATGAAGAATGGGAATTCACTTGCAAACGAGTAAATACCTACATTCACCTAAAGTTTGACAGTAAAATGACGCACCTAAACCTCGGGGGAAAAAAAAATAATAAACTATCTGCAAACTCTACCCATCATTCACCTCTCCAAGCCGGTGTACCAAAGAAGGAAGTGCCAACCATAAATTCTCCTCCCAACAAACACATCCACTTATTCACGACTGCAAACGAAGCGCCCTATCTCCACACGTACTCTACCAATAACAAACCCTCCCCCAATGACAAACCCAACGCGCAGACCCCTCGATAAGCGACCCTCCCCCAAAAACCGGCGTACGACCCGACTGGCTGCGCCCGATCCCGATTAGGAATGCACATCATCCAGCACCCCTCCGTCTCGCCTCGCCTAAAAAAAAGAATGATTCCCCATGCAAAATTCCCATCACTGTTGGAGCTCAATCCTTGTGGCGGGCGGTTCATTTCAACTAGGCAGGCAGTGATAGTATGAATGGGGTATGCAATGCACCGGGGCCATGAGATAATACCTATGGACAAACAAAATTTCTCTCCAGCTTTTCCTCCTCCTTCCCTTCCCAACTTTCAGACAAGCAAATCGAAATCTGGGTTCTACCCATTTTTTTTTAAAAAAAATATCCGGGTCTGGATTCTCGACTCTCAAATCTCGATTCTTGCGAAGAATCGCAGTTTCTCTCTTTCGAGTTTTGTTTTTTGAAGCGAAGCTCGAGTCGCTGAGACTCAAATCTTCATCATGCCGGCTCATCAAGCAAATCTATCCTACTGTAAGTTTTGATCCAAATCCAAACCTCCCAATCCCTTCCCCATCTCTCTCAATCCCCCCTCCCCTTCCACCCAACTCACCATCCCCTTCCTCCCATAAACCCTCACTAACCACCCATTCCCCAGATGTCTACGACCCCTCCAAACCCACGGCCGTCGTCGCCGCCGTCCTCTTCGTCATAACCTTCCTCGGCACCGTCTTCCAATGGTTCCGCTTCAAGTCCTGGGTCTGGATCATCATGGTGCTCGCCACGGGAATGGAAGCCGTCGGCTACATCGCCCGCATCCTCTCCATCAACAAGCCCACGCAGCAGAACCTATACGTGACGCAATTCGCCTTGGTGGTGTTGGCGCCCGTCTTGATGGCGGGGGCTTGTTATGTGGTTTTTGTAAGTAAAAAACGAGTTGGGAAGAGAGAGAGAGAAGAGGAATTGAGTGGAGGGAGGAAATGGATGGGAAGTTGAAGGGGCAATTGAAGTTGGGGGAATTAGGCTAATGAAATGACAAATATAGGGAAGAATTGTATTCCACGTCGTCCCCAAAGAGGCCCGAAAGCTCAAGCTTCTCTGGATCTCCCCTACATGGTTAACACCCATCTTCGTCACGTCCGACGTCGGTACGTACCAAACCCCCTCTCCCCCTCTCCCAAAAAAGGCCAAAAAACACTAACACCCTCCTCCACAGTCGCGCTCCTCCTCCAACTCTGGGGCGCCATAACCATAACCTCCATCTCAGCGACCGACCCAGACGCACGCAGCAAAGCACAAAAAGGCAAAAAGATCGCCCAAGCCGGCGTCGCCATCCAACTAGCCTGCTTCGGCCTCTTCTCCATCATCGCCGTGCGCTTCAACTTCACCAGCAAGCGTTTCGCCGCCGCATTCGAAGAGCGCATCGAGCTCTCCGAAGGCGGGAGCGGGAAATACGTCACCATGGATCACAACACCAAGAAACTCAAGCGGAACTGGCAGGCTATCTTGAGGGTGGTGAATATTGCGAGCGCCTGTATTCTGATTCGGAGTGTGTATCGTATGGTGGATTTCTCGCTGGGCAGACAGGGCTATACGACGCATCATGAGTGGTGTCAGTATGTCTTTGATGCCTTGATGATTTGGCCTGCCATGAGCTTGTTTGTCTACTGGCATCCCGGCAAGTACTTGCCATATATGGGATTGAGAATTCCAAAGCACGCCCGCTAGGACGTCTTCAGCGGAGCCGAACCCTTGTTCGGATTTTGGAAAATGGGATGAAGGGCTTTGGAAGGTCGTGGGTAATTAAGGCTAGCACAGAAATGCAAATTGGAGAGAGAGAGAGATAGAGAGCATGGTGTTTTCCACGGACCCAATGTCCAACTTGAGCTTTGGGATACGACTTGAGTTTTTGGGAGGCTATTCTTTTGCGAATTGATAGATAATGAAGCGAGCACAGATACCATGACAGCGCGGGGGATGAGCAGGTTAATGAATTCAGAAAATGACATTGCAAGAAAAATCTCATGGTTGTGACAATTTGGTCCAAATCAAGAGCACTTTTCAGGATTCCGGAGCAGAATCTCAATAGCGGGGTATAGACTATCAGATGTGAATCCAGAATTCCCACCTTCCACCGACGTCAGATCACCGTATCTGCCGGAACTATGAAAAGCTCCGGTCGCTTGTATTAACAACTCTCCCCATGGAAAAGCCCCCAGCCTAAGCCTCAAACACCTGTACACGCGAGACCTACATGACTTCCACCAATCATAAACAAACAAGCAAACAAACCCTCCCATCCCCATAGCCCTAACCGAGACCATGCATGTACCCTCAAGGTGAATACGCCGTACCAGGATAATTCAGGCCACTTGACGACCCTGCCGATGAACTGCATTCCTATTCCAGCCTTAGCGCGCTGGAGATACGAAGGAAAGCCGATAACGTGAAGAGGCTTGTGGCACAGAGGGAGCCTCAACCTCGTCACAAACCAACGCAGACGCAAAAAGACATCCCATCCATCTTGAATACCTCGTGCATTGATGACTGTGCAACTTGTAACTTGTCGCCGATTTCCCCGGCGAGAAGGTTACTTCTTTCGAGCCTCACCCCAAAGCAAAGGCCCAAGGAATTTCCCATCGCTCGTTCCCTCACAGTGCTGCGACTCCCCTTGAGAGAAGAAACACGCATATTGGCCATTTAAAATACCCTGGCGGACCATAATTTCATCCAAACCATGGTCTTTTGCGGCAAGCCTTCGAAAAGTTGTGGGGGTTGCCGAGCTAGAAGGATTAAGGTCTGTATTTCCCTTTCCTGAATACATCTCTCTTTGGCCAAGACAACTTTGTGGCACCTTTGAGCCAAATGCTAGCCCAAAGGAGATCATACAGAAACACTACCCACGAAATGGGTTGGCTAAGATCATCTCCCTTTTTGTTTTACTCAACGTCAAGTCATGCTCACCATCTCTCCAGTGCGATCAAATCAAACCAGCATGCTCGCAATGCTTAAGAGCCAGCAAGGTATGCGTTGGATACAGGGACGAATTGACGCTTGCCTTTCGCGATGAAAATGCCACGGTGCTTCGCAAAGTTCGCAATCAACCAGACAAGGCAAAGGCAAGAAGCAAAATCGACAAATTGAAGGTAAATTGTTTTGGGCCACCGAGTGAAACCGCAGCGGTCAATATCTCCCCAGTCAGCAGCTCACCAGATGAGATTGTGGTACCGAAAGCTTTTCCCTTTTGCAACAGGATAACGTCAAGCGAGCTCGAGGACCAAGGGATCAAGTTCTTCTTCACATACTATGCTGGCAACGCTTCCATTTTTCCAACAACACAGCAGCCTATTGCCCCCCAACCGCCGCCAATTTTTCAAATTATTGTGAGTAGCAGAAGGTTACTAAATGTAGCATCTTCTATTGGGTACGCCGGGCTCGCAAATGTCACCAAGAACGATGAACATATGGTGGTTGCAAGGAGGAAATATGCCGTTGCCTTGAATGAGATAAAGTCAGCTTTGGAGAATGCCTCAAAGGCAGATCTAGACAACGCTTTCAAGTCAGTTATGTTACTAGTGATCTTCGAAGTAAGTCTATTGCACTCCGACTTGAGAATCCCGACTCATGTGTTACCGTAGCTAGTCAATGGCACTCGCGAATGGGGAGTACACATCGAGGGTGCGGCAGCTCTGTTGCAGAGAATGAATTCGAGAAAGACTGGTCTTGTTCCTGGAGTTCGAATACAAACGCAGTTCTGCTTTCCTGTTGTATGTATACCCGTTTCTAACGCTGTTCGCTGGTTGCAGATCTGAGTTGACAACATGGCAGCTGCTCAAGTGCCTGTCCTCTGCTGAGCAGGTTCCCGTCGTCGTGAAACAATGGTCACGGCATTTCCAAACCTTTCTTCGACCTGCCGATACGCCAGCCGCCTTTCTTATTCGTATCATGTGTACCTTTGTCGATTTGTATGCTTCCACCAAACACAGCTCCGTCACCGACTTCGTTACTCTCCAGAGAGTGTGTCTTCACCTTGAGGCGGATTTGGATGCGTGGGAGGACAACCTGCCGGAATACTGGATGTTTTCTTCGACGAAATCCGATGTGGAAACTTATGATATCTATGATCAGCAAATGCACACGTATAATGACATGTGGACGGCACGGATCTGGAACCAATATCGTTGGCTACGCATTATGGTCAACGAGATGCTGCTTGGATCAATGCTCTGCGAGAATGTGGAACGGCGCAAAAAGAGCTTGGCCACAATCCTCCGCATGGCAGAGGATATCTGCAGTAGCGTCTCTAGCAAGTTCTTCCGCATGGAAGCCAGTACTGCCGGTCTGCGCAAAGTAACGCCCATATCCGGTGGCTTCCAGCTTCTCTTCCCTCTCGCCGTTGCAGGCAGCGCGCTAGGTGTGCCAACCAAGTTGCATGAATTTGTTTTTCGTACGTTGACGGAAATGGCACAAGGCATGGGTGTTGGCCAAGCCTTTATCTTTGTAGAGAAGATGAAGAGACAGCGAGAGCGGTGGCAGACGGAAGGAGGCGATATAGATTTTACGGGCGATATAAGGCCTGGCTTCATCAACGACTTTTGGGAGATTCCACCAACTCCCAATTCGATGGGAAAAGGGAATTTGGCATATTCGTACGTCGCGGAAGAAAGCGATAGCAGCACTGGTGTCGCGCTGGAAACGCCATTCCATTTTGACCCAACGCGCTTTCGGGAATGGCCGAATTCTCCGTCTCAAAGCGACTCGTTCAGATAATAACCTCGTCTTTCGTGTATGATAGGATGGTTTTGGTAGCAGCGGATGGAGTAGAGAAGAAGGCTGGACGAATCCGTGTCGGTATCGCTACTACTACAACGCGCAAATTTGATCGATGGAGTCTTCATACTTCATGGCTCGCAGAATTGAAGATATACTCCCCATGCGAATTGGTATTTTTGGCACGAGGGTTGTTGGAGCGCAGCGAATGCAGCCTCCACGGCAGTGGCCTCCGGAGGACCAGCGGAGCGTCGCAGACGGGCGGAATAGCACCTATGCTGGGCCATTGGCAAGTACCGGCATGGCGCCAGGAAGTGTGGACGATGCTTATTTAGCTTCCGGAAATGGGCTCTGTAAGATTGTGAGGTTGTGCGGTGGCTGCGCTATATTGGTGTGGTGTTGAGTCGTGTGGTGAGGTGTTGTGGTTGACGTCGTTGTGGTTTGTGTTGCGATGGCTGGTGCTGATCTTGTGCGGTTGGTCTGGTGGCCTCATGCAGGGACCTACCGCATGCATCGTAATTAATTCCCCAGATTTTGCCAGACTTGCTTTTTCCTCGCAATCTTGCAAATGTCCGTTCCTTTTCTTGACACTACTACAATGAGCGGGCCAAGTACGCAAATATTTCTAGGGTTGAACCCTATTCTTCCCTTATCATATTCCTAGCACCAAGTTCCTGTGTATTTGTCTATTAGTTCTACGTCATCATTCTTGTTACTCCGTGCCCCTCCTATCCTCAACACCAGCGTCTGTCACCCAGCTTGACCAGTACACGACGTCGTACACATCACTTGTTCACCACCAGCACTACTAGCACTTCTCCAACTCACCAACTCACCAACTCACTGACTCTCTAACTCACCTCCCTAGGCACACCCCGCACTACCTGTCGCCTACCGCGGGTGGCTCGTGGTCTGCACGAACTCCCGCGCGCACTCACGCCAAGAAAGAGATGCATCGCTCCTCGCAGCATCACAACGTTACGGTACCTCCGGCTAGCATGCTCGCTGCAAAAGCTTGACTATGTCCACGATACATTCAGTACATTTCTTACCAGGGTCTGGGCTAAAGTCATTCTAGCACCAGAAAGGAAGTCCGTAGGCTTTTCTGGCCATCACCCACTTGTGATCACCAGTAACAGTTGCACGGCTTCTGTCATAGCTTCCAACACCAAGGTCAGACGCTGCTCAACGAGATGGCAATGTGTTGCTTCTGCATATGCTGGGCACCACATCCCCCTCACTTGGGCCTTGGTCAGGGGAAGCAGCCAATATAAATTCCCGAACTTTCAAGGATGAGCTCCCAACTCGGGATGAACTCGTTATTCATCCCCCCGGACCGATGCTGGGATAGCTCAAATGAGCACGAGTTGACGAAGCGTCGAGCTATCTGTGACCAGAGCGCAAGTGTAGACGCTGGAGTAGAGTTACCTGGGCCGCTCTTTAAGCCTTGATTCACCTGTTGGTAATGAATATATAAGCTCCGGGGCTTTCCTGGAGAATGCGTTGCTTCCCTTATCTGTTTTCCCTGTGGTTATGAAGGCTCTTTCCGAGGTGTACATATAGACCTTCGGTTGGACAGAGACCCTGACATCAAGTCCATTCTTTTTGGCAACCCAAACCTCAACTTCAACATGCGTCTGTCCCATGAGGTTCTTGCTGCCTCCTTGGCATTAATTTCCTCCCCGGTACTTGCTGTTTCCCATGATGAATCTTCTCTGCAAAGTCGCACCTACACAGATAACCACACCCTCAACCGCGAGAGAGCCGACGCTGTTAAGGAAGCCTTTACTTTTGCCTGGGACGGATATTACAAATATGCTTTTCCCCATGATGAGCTTCATCCTATCTCCAACACTTTTAGTGATTCCAGGTACTTTTATCATCTGTTAAACGTTGGGGCTTGAACTAATTTGCAAAAAGAAATGCCTGGGGCGCAAGTGCGATTGATGCTCTCAGCACCGCAATAGTAATGCAAATTCCTGAAATCGTCGACCAGATCTTGGATTATGTTCCTGATATTGACTTTTCCAATACCACCGACGAAATCTCTCTTTTTGAGACCACAATTCGCTACATGGGGGGTCTATTGTCCGGTACATTGTTCGTCGTCAAATTTTGTAACCCCAGCTAAAAGTCTATAGGATATGATTTATTGACTGGGCCTTTGGCAGACCTGACCACAAATAAGGCTGGTGTAGACACTCTTCTCACTCAAGCAGAAAATCTTGGTCTCAATCTAGCATTTGCTTTTAACACCCCAAGTGGAGCTCCTAGCAACAACCTCTTTTACAACCCATCACGCACTGATAACTCGACTACAACTGGTCTTGCTGTACTTGGAACCCTCGTGCTTGAGTGGACTCGCCTTGGAGATCTAACTGGGAATAAAACCTTTGGAGACTTGGCCCAAAAGGGGGAGTCTTATGCCCTTAGGCCCCAACCAGCCTCCTCCGAACCTTGGCCAGGACTCGTCGGTACCACCATCGATCTGAACACTGGTTTATTCACGGATGCGAGAGGTGGTTGGACTGGAGGTACCGATAGTTTCTACGAATATCTCATCAAGATGTGGATATACGACACAACTCGCTTTTCAGAGTATCGAGACCGCTGGATTGCAGCAGTAGACTCAACAATCACCTATCTCGCAAGCCACCCTTCCAGCCGACCAGACCTAACTTTTGTCTCCTACTACCGTGGGCAAAACCCCGTCTACTATTCCCAGCACTGTAAGCCCACCTTTCTCCTTTCCCGCAATCCAAGCCCAACTAACCTCTTTGAACAGTGGCCTGTTTCGACGGCGGAAATTTCATCCTCGGCGGCCTCGTCCTCAAAGAACAAAAATACATCGACTTTGGCCTCTCCCTCGTCGCCGGTTGTGAAGACACCTACACCCAAACCCTAACTGGCATCGGCCCCGAGATATTCCGCTGGGTCACCAACACCACCAACTCATCGGACCCCAACAACCCCCCCGTGCCAGCCAACCAAACCGAATTTTACGAAAAAGCGGGCTACTACATCGTCGAAGGGGACTACGTCCTTCGTCCGGAGGTCATCGAATCTTTCTACTACGCATACCGCGCGACCGGAGATCAGAAGTATCGGGAGTGGGCGTGGAATGCCTTTGTCGCTGTGAACTCGACGTGTAGGACCGGCAGTGGGTTTAGCGGCATTGAAGATGTTAATGTGGCGGGTGGGGGCGGCTTTGATGATTTCCAGGAGAGTTTTTTGTTTGCGGAGGTTATGAAGTATAGCTACCTGATACACTCACCAGTAAGTACTCTTCCTGCTTCCCTCACCCTTTCACCATTCCTTTCCTCCTCCAATTCACTGCACAAACTAACCCTGGTGGCACAGGACAACACATTCCAAGTCAACCACAACGGTAAAAACGAATTCGTCTTTAATACCGAGGCACATCCATTCAAGGTTGCTGGACCGCCAATTTAGAAACTTTGAGCTTAAATGTACCTACTTGCGGTAATTTTGGGACATGCCGAAATTAAATTAGCCTTAATTACAGTTATAAGAAGAGACAAGTAAAAAAAAGATTTACCGGCTGCAGTTGACTGAATTGATTTTCTGTGATACGTGAGACGTGATGCGTGGATCGTTGGTGAGGATCTCGGGGTAATCTATGGGAATAGTTGCATTTTTGAGCCCGTAGGATGGATTACTCTCGAAAACATTCAGTGCACGCAAAAAAAAAGTCGAAATGCACAAAAGAAAATCGCGACCCAAAAATTCTTGATCTCGGGAAAGAGGAATTTGAGCAGAAAAAAAATGCAAAAAGTTTGATGTTAGCAATGCCTGGTTTCGATCCAGGGACCTCCGGGTTATGAGCCCGGCGCGCTTCCGCTGCGCCACATTGCTTGATGCTGATTGGTTGAGAGGCTGTGTGGTTTTTGGGTTTATGACGGGGTGTGGCTTCGGGTAATTTAAGGGCGGAGGACGGACTTTGGGAGCACAGTTTCGAACATCCTGAAGTTCTGTCCACTTTGGGCAGTGTATGCAGCGAGAGAACCTTAAGATGATGATTATATGGCGGTACGAGCCAGGGGAAGACAACGTTTCCCTTGCAGTCCAAGCAAGAACCATGGTGTGGTGGGGGGGACAAGGAACAACAGCGCATTTGAGTGTTTTTGCTGGCAAATAATTCTGCATTCTTAAGGATCTTGGGATGAAGATTTTCTGCTACTTGTACAGTAAGTTTATTTTTTATGTTGTGTTTGTTGGGTTGCGAGGCCAGCATTCCTTTCACTTTTGGGGCGGTAATTCTGGTGGCGAGTCTAAATCAATTAGTGTAATGGACTTCACCATCACTTCACGATAGGTAACAAAATTGAGGCATTTTTGAAGAGGAAGAAAGATCTTTTATTGTCTCAGTCTGTGGAAAGAGATCTAAACTGATCTAGTGGTCCCGAGAAAGCCCCAGAAGACACTTTTGATGTACAAAGAATGTCAGAAAGCGCTGGTTGTTTTCCTGCCCAGTCATCCACCAACAATGCAATATCTAGAAAACTGAGTGAAAATCGCCAGTGCGGGTATCTAGAAACACAAGAAAGGACACATAAGCCGCCCGCCAATATATCGCCCATTGAAGAGCCGAGACCAGGAAATCGAGACCAAGTCAGAATACACCACTACCAAAGCAGCAGAACACAAATAACCTATCCACCGTTCCTCCCTCACAAAATCGACACAAATTTGTAGTCTCCAATGATATGCTCGTTGAGCACCATCTTATCATTCTCGTATTGTGGCTGCGTATGTTCAGCGGCGTTGTTGAAGCCTGCTCTGGTGGCAGTGCGCAAGAGATCAACAATGTGATTCCAGGTGTTTTTCGAGCTGGTGAGCTGCTTGTCACGGGTGTCTTGGAATTTAAGACTCATTGTCATACCAGCCCAGATGTAGCTTGTGATCATATGGTCCTCCACCACCATCTTACCATTGACCTTCACATGTCTTTCTTCCCAGCCCTGTTGATCGATTGTAAAGAGTTCGCCTTTGTAATTTGTCGGAAAGACAGAGATCTGGAGGTAGTTTTCGTGCTGTAAAGCCGAAAAAGAAGGTTAGCTGATGCCCGATCTTGGGTTTGAAAGTGAGGGAGATCGGAAAGGTGAGATGGAGTCAAAAAGACACTTACGCAAGTAGGATCACGGTCATTTCCAAAGTGAACAGGGTCAGAAACACTGGTCAGAGAAGCCTTCATGGTAGCGGCACCTTGAAGACCAAGAATCGTGACATCGCCAGTGAGGTGGAAGTTGTAGCGATCAGTGCAACCTCGCAATGTCTCCGGGATATCTGGTACGAATCTAGATCAGAATGTCAGCTTTGAAAGTCCTTTACACATCATGTAGAGACAAAGAGACAGCAGAATCTGTACTTACTGTGTTGAAGACATGTGATTATCCTTTGGAAACTTCCACTCGTGGTGGTCTGGGTACAAGACAAAGTTGTCGGCAGGCCTATTGTTGAGAAACTCCTCTGAATGGATATGGTTCAGCAGGAGAGCACGCAGCTTTGTCTGGAACTGTGCGTTTGGGGAAGCATTGTACAGCTCCCGATCTTCATACTCGGGCTCCATTGTGTGGGTTGGTGTGTCGCGGAAGGCGACCGATCTGTGGGATGATGTGTAAAGAAGAAGTCGGATCCGGGAAGGAAGAGCCCTTAATATAGAGAGAAAGGAAGAGCAAAGTGTGCAACTCGGACGCTAGGCCCGATTGGTAGTTGCTGTGCATGCAACCTGGCTGTGAATGGGACTCGGGTAGGTGATTCGGGGTGGCTGGCAAGATGTGCTGGTTGAAGAGCCAGGTGAAGGTGAAGGTGAACAGGAAATGATTCACACAGAGCAGGGGGTTTTCAAGGGTGAAGGTGAACTGTTTCATCTTTGATTTTGACCTGGCTACATTCATTCTGTGACTTGAGCAAAAGTGAACTTATAGATTGCACACTCATAAATAGCAAGTCAGCTTCATGCATTGTTCACCTTTACACACATATATTTTTGGGATATTCTCTGAAGCTTATTTAAAGCGTACTCATCTCTCATAAGATTTCACTGAGATCAATATACATATTAACCAAATACTAAACAAGACCTAATTCTTCTCAGCCAAATAACAGTTATTATTTCTTGAGTTCTAACTCTGTATATAAACAGAACAATCATTGAAAAGAGTAAACTTAAGGGAAGAAGAATTAGATCAATCTAATCTAATCTTTCTTCTCATCAGTTCACAACTCAAGGTATAATCACATCTTAGAAGATTTCACCAAGAACATATCTGAGAAATGTAAAAATTGACTAGATATTAGACTAGTTATAGTTATTATCAGCTGAACATCACATTTCTTTCCTTTTTTCTTTTAATATGCATTAATAGAATTAGGGTTAAATGAATAGAGTGAAGAGGATAATAACTAGATTAATCTAATCTAATCTTTCTTCTCATCAATTCACAACTCAAAGTAGACTCACCTCTCAGAAGGCTTCACCAAAAACAATGTATCAATTAACGACTAGTCATACTTATTGTAATGAGCTGAGCATTAGATTTATTTCTCCTTTCTTTCTATATGAATCAGGAGAATTAGGGGTAAAATGAATAGAGTTAAGGGGATAAAAACTGGACCCCCTATAAGCTAAATTTTTTTAATAGATTGCGACGGGCCAGATCGATGATCAAGACTGAGTCACTCGAGATCAGCAGGGAGAAGGGAGAAGGGAAAACGTGTACTGGGCAACTCCAACCTTCCTTTTCGAAATGCTACATCAACCGAAATATGATATTTGGGGCTATTTTGTCAGAGCACCATCCAAGGGAAACATTGGGCAAAGTATGTCAAGGGTTTGGAGCCATGGCCAAAGCAGAAGAATGATGATTGCACAGAAGAGATCTGGTTTGGTTTACACAAGGCAATGCAGCTGTTGGACAAGATGGGTGGTGATATGAGAATGATGGGATGAAGGGAGAAGACTAGGGTGGGGGTGAAACTATGTTTCCAGGGAAGCTACTTGTTCGTGGTTTTCATATCTTGGATGGTGCTAAATATCACATTTTCCCCTCTCCTTTATTTCTATATATATTAAGAGAATTAGGGTCAAAATAGACAGAGGTAAGGGGATAAGAATTAAACCCCCTTTTATTTAGTAAGTGAGGACATCGATATTCATTCATTGACTTGAGAGAGAAAAGCTTGACCACATGAAAAATCTTGTGGTCAAAAAGAACTCTTCGCAGGGTAGTGGCGGCGGGTAGAGGTGTTGTAGATTTGATGAGATAGTTGAAGTTGTAGGAGATTTGTGATGAGATGATGTAGGTTGAAGAGAAGAGATAGATGGCAATAGCAAGATGAGGGCAACTCGTGATGTTGAGGGTGGTATTGAGGTGTTGTTGATGGAAGAAGAAGAAGATGAAGATGAAGATGAAGTTGAAAAACACTCGCAAGAGTACCAACTGGGTTCGAAGAGCCAGAGAGTCGGTGCCGAATTGTGGCAATGGTCCTGTTTGGGCTATATTATTAGTACTTCTCTGTAATTTCTGCGCATCATGCCAATCAATCTTCTAGTGAATGGTCTCTGTTCGGAGAGAGAATTCCCTGGTTCTGGCTCGGTATCGTCGAGGAGTCGCAAGAACCATACGGCAGTCTAGCCGCAAAAGTCGGCATCGTCAAAGAATGCTGAACAGACACCTCGAAGCGTCGCAGTACCTCTCTCCCTCTTCCTCCGAAACTTGCCGTAAAGAGGTTGCTGCCGGGGTAGCTACCCGAGAATAAGGATCGCAGCCCCCCGCCCCCCCCCCCTCCTAAACAGAATATCCTCCACATCTGAGAACGCGAAATCTACGCAGCACTACTGTATTAGCACAATCTACCAGGGACCTTCTAGATGTATTTGGAATCCATCCAATTCTTCAAAAAACCAGGAAGACTTGGGTGGTTCTCGAAAAATCAAGAGCCTACAACTAGCGCCGGAGCTACGCCACTCTATCTGAATCCTCTTCATTATCATCGCGATTTACAGACGGGCACAAGTCAAGGCAAGGCACACGCATTCATCGCAGTCTAAAAGTATATATCTTAGTTGAAGCTTAACTTCTTTTAGCTTCCAGAGTTGAGGAGAAGCACATCGGCTCTACAGAATTCTCCAGTGGACTTCGGATCTCTGTCCGATACCAAAACCTTCGGGAACCCCCAGTCAACATCCACAAATCGAGGCACAATTCATTGCTTCCAGAGCCTTTCCCAAACCTTGATGAATGCCGCCAACGTCGTCACCTAGTCCTCTAATAGTTTTCGCTACCACCACGAAGTCGCCGACAAATTTAATTTATTGTTCTTGTTGGTTTCTTCAAAGCTCGCAAACATTCCTGCACCCATTTCTTTCCAGATTTCCTTTCCTGCAAATCACTGATGTACTTCACGGTCCACAATCCGAACTGTGTCGACTCTCGGACGCTATGTTTTCGGCCTGGAAAGACTCGCCTGGGACCGAATCTTCTCGCTTGGTTTGATTTGTTTAAACTGCTTGAGTTTGAGCCGATTCCGCTTCGATGCACTAGGAGCATTCATGGAAGTCCCGATACTGGCTGGCCGAATTGTATTGGTTCGCTATAGAATTGTCCCCCTGACTTGGGCGAGAAGTTCTTGCCGATGCGTGTGATACATAACCATGCGGGTGAGATTGTGGCGGATCCTAATTTTGCAATTCGACTGCTGGAAGATGCCTCCCCTGTTGTGAGATGAGGTGGTGAGCGTAATTAAAAGTGAAAGCGTTGAGAAGGGTGGAGGTTTTGCAAATGACGAGCACTTCTGCACAGTCATTTCAGGTTGGATTTCAAAAACCGAGATGTATTATCGAGAAGCAAGCTTAGACATGATTTCCTGTTCAACCACGAGAAAACAAAGTTCCAGGCCACCCTCAAGAGCTAGAAAAAAACCCTCCACCCTGCCCCGCTATGCCAGCAAAAATAAGCGAGAACCCCCTTTTTGTCTTTGCCGGAATCCCAAAACATAACACTTCATCACGAGAACACAAATAGCAAGAGTCACAACCAGGAAATGCGGATGAATAAGGAGACTATATTTATAAAGATTGAAATGTATTGTGGCAGCGGCCATCATCGACAAGTATTTCCCGGAAACTAAGGCCTCGGTACCTGAACAAAACACTATAGTCTTCATGAAAGCGCAATAAGCCAAAAGAAATTCAACGAAAAACAGACATCACACGCAAAGGAAAACAAGCCAATGTATTATACAAAGAAATATTTTATTTATCATATATCGCGCAAAAGAAAATTCCAAGAACTTACCTTGTAAAAAGCAAAAATCAAACCAGCGCCTGTTTAAGAAAACTTCCAGCCCTTCAGCGATCCGAATTTCGACGTCCCACTAGCACCACCGGCATCCTTCTTCGACGCCTCAATCGCCCGTCGCGTGGCCTCCTCTTCCTCGGCGGTACGACGCGAAGTCTCGACGACCTTGGCCATCTGTTGTTCCTGGGTTAGTGGAGCCGATGGAGGTTTGCCACCAACCTTCTTCTTCGACGCCTCAATCGCCCGTCGCGTGGCCTCCTCTTCCTCAGCGGTACGACGCGAGGTCTCGACGACCTTGGCCATTTGTTGTTCCTGGATTAGAGGAGCCGATGGACGTTTGCCACCAACCTTCTTCTTCAACGCCTCAACGGCCCGTCGCACGGCCTCTTCTTCCTCCGCGGTACGACGGGAGATCTCGATGGCCCTTGCCGTTTGTTGTTCCTGGGTCAGAGGAGCCGACGGAGGTTTATCGGCTTGCTTTGGAGGTGGAGGTCTCAAGACCAGCTTCCCGGAAGAAGGTTGAGGTTTCTGATGAGTAGCTCGAGGTTTATAGCCTTCATCCTGCTCCTTAGTAGACGCTGCGAGTGTTGCATCCATAGCCTCGAAATACTTATTTATATCAGCCTTAATGAAATCATCCATACCCGGCTGGAATCCTGGCGGAAATCGGGGCTTAGCTTGTTCCTTGGGAGCCGGTGGATCCTGGTTTGAAGGGTTGGAAGGCTGGCCGTCTGTATCCATCTGATCTGAAGGGTTGGGGTTAGATGGTTGACCTTTGGCCTGATTGTAAGACGCCTCGATGGCAGCTTGCAAGGCCGTATCCTCATCTGAAAGGGTAGAGGACTGACCTTGAGTTGGATCTTGAAGAGACATTGCAATGGCCCTTTGCAAATCCTCGTCTGAAGCGGTAGACTTAGGTGAAGGCTCATTAGCGGCAGCTTTCTGGCGTTCAGCTTCCTCGTCCTCCTTTTGCTTTTTATACATGCGCGCGATTCCTTCCGTTCTCTTCTTTTGTCTTTGAATGAGCTCCTCTGCTTTTTCGGCGGCCGTTTTAGCAGGTGGAGATTTGGGAGGTGAAGCCTTGGGAGGAGTTGCAGACTTTGGAGGTGAAACTTGGCGAGCTTTCTTCTCCGTAGGTCCGTTGCTGGGAGGAGAGTCGGAGGGGCCTCGCTTAGAACTCTTGTTGGCAGATGTGGTTGTGCCCGCCATGTAGCCTGGCACCTTCTTCGTAGTCTCACCTTGTGCCGGAGCAGCAGGTTTGTTCTTGGAGAAAACGAACTTCTTTGGGGCTGTCGGATCTGGAGTGGTGGGCTTGCTAGCAGGAGGAGAAGTCTTCTTTGGGGCTGTTGGAGGTGGAGGTGTGGTCTTCTTAGGAGGAGGAGACTTCCTTGGGGCTGTTGGAGGAGGTGTGGTCTTCTTAGGAGGAGACTTCTTTGGGGCTGTAGATGTCTTCTTTGCTCCTCCTCCGAGTGCCTCAAGTCGTGCCCTGCGGATTTTCTCTGCTTCAGATATCCCCTCCTCAACAGCAGGCGCTGGAGTTGGAGTAGGAAGGCTACTAGAAGAGGTAAGGGCCCCATAGCCAGGCGGTGGTCGTATCTCGCGTCTACCTTTCTTGATTAACTTACCTGTGTTGTCGTATGTATCTGTCGTACCTTCCCTATCCTCCCAGCTGAGCATCCCATAGGTGAGACGCATATATTCACTTCTCTTGGCTGCGCCGTTGATCCTCTGAGTGGGATTTTTTTCGGAGACTCTCTCGCCACGCATCAGCGCCAGGATATTCTCCACCATGAAGATACCACAGTCGTTCCCATTCCTCTGTTGATGAATAGCCGAGGCTTTCATGTATTTCCAGCGAGGCTCGTTGGTCCACCAAAACTCGAGTAAGATCATCACGGCCTTTTTAATGGTTCTGAGGTTGGCTGGGATATTGACATAGCCCGCCGAGTCATAAACAGTCCACTCTCGACGTTCGCTATGGGCAAAGATGACAACCCAGTGCGTTCCTGCACTCGCGGTTCCGGCCCCAATGGGACTTGGGAAACAGTACGGGATAATCCAGCGTTTTACGCCTTGCGGTATACCCAAACTAATTGTATCGCACGTTGCGACGAAATGCTTGACCCCCTCAGGATCGTGTTCTTGGGTCGTCTGGAGGTAGTGAAGGAATTCGATTGGTAATACAGCTGTATTATCTACTGGCCCGGTGGGCTGCATGAGTTTTATAATGATCTCTAAAGCGTTTGCATCTACCCATTCTCTCCCGCCAAAAGAGAGATAAGATTCAGGGTACATTATTCTATCAGCTACTATAAATCGGTTTACGAAATCGATCAAATGCACATTTCCCTCGGCCGCATCATAGTCATATCCTCCAGGTGGTTTCGCATGAGGTGGTGTCGTACGAGTCATGGTGGATGATGTTCGTATGTGTAATTGTCTGTCTTTTTCTGTTGCGTATTTGCGTATTTGCGTGTTTCGTATCTGTAAAAATTATCAAAATTTCGTGAGATTTTCCGTTTTTCACCACAACCCCCCTTACACTCCTCTTACATATATACTCGAAAGCCAGAACACAAAACAATTGTTCACATCTCATTGTGATCTTATAAATGGGCTGTTGTAGGTGAATAAAAGAGAAATTCTCCAACAATGCAAAATGGCAGGCCTAAAAATAGCATCAGGATCAAGAAGAAAGAACTCGAGATGCCAAAGAAAGGACACTATGCCATTGAAAGGATTTTTGAAAGAAAATAAAGGTTGAACGGCAAAGAATGAGATAAAGAAAGACAACGCGGTTGCAACAATAAGCGATACCACTGTACTCTCAGGTTGTGCACTGCTAGAAGATGTTAACACTTCAATATACCAGAGTACCTAATAGAATAATCTCACTTACCGTATTAATTGGTTTAAAGCGCCACCCCCTCCCGTTTTTTATATCATTATACTAGACTATTAAAGAGAATTGAGGTTAACGGGAGAGATACATCCATAAACGAACCCTCTCCGCTTTTAGGGCCTATATTATTTTAACCTTTATACTCTTAGATATCCTAGAACAATAAGCTCAAAAAAGGGAGAGAGGGGCGCTCTAAACCAATTAATACGGTACACAACAGAAGCCTAATATTACTCCTTAAATAATAACAAGAAAAGAAATTAAACACAAAAATCCGAATTCCAAGAGATAGAATCATAGAAAACATAAATAAAATTCAACGCCGCAGCGCAATGCGAGAGACGCCAAACATTGCTCCTCAAATAATAGCAAGAAAAGAAATCAAACACAAAAACCTCGAATTCCAAGAAATAGAATCATAGAAAACATAAATAAAATTCAACACCGCAGCGCAATGCAAGCAAAGAAACAAAAAATCAAAGAGTTCCCTGAAGATCATACCAAGAAAATAACTCAACTTAAGGTAAAAAATCCACACTCCCAAACCCGCCACCACCACCACTCCCCCAACCACCTCCCTGCACATCACTCACTCTGAGGGGTCTTCCCTCCCCTTGCTGCCTGCCCACCCCTCCTATGCCTCCGAAATCAGTCAGCCATCCAGCAGGAGGATGGCCAGTGACCGATAACCCAGTATGCTGTGGTGCAATCCCAGGAACCGGGCCTGGAGTTGGATGGAACCACGTATGTGTGGGAGGAGGAGGTGGTGGCCTATATGTATGATGTGGAGGAGTATTAGACGCGAATGGCGGAAAGTGAAAAGGGGGAGGATGTTGGGGCTGCAGTCCGAGAGTGCGGTGATGCGGTGGGATGAAGGATGAGGGATCCGGTCGCGACCAAGAAGTCATGGGAGTTGCGACGGGTCGAAAGCCGCCTTGTTGGGGATCATTCCAGACGGGGTTAGCTGGATGTAAGGCTTGGGGAGGGCCAGGGCGAAGAATTTGTGGGTTCAAGACGTTGTTGTTGACGAAGTTCCAGTTACCAAAGCCATGCCCTCTTGTGCAGGCTTCGTGAAGAGGAACAGGCAGGACGCCAAAAGTATGATAGTCTTCTGCATGTAACTGCGGAACGGCACTTGATCTAGCGGCCAGGATATGCGTTGACTCTTGATTCGCGCCCTGTCCCTGATATATTTGACTAGCCAGGTGTTGCAGAGTGTTGTAGGTGGGTTGGGGACCTCTTGTTGGCTCTGTTTCTGGTGGATTAGAAGAGCCATCTGAGGACATATCGAAATGGACATGCTCCGTCTCTACGTGTGGAGGTTCCGGTTGGGGCTCTCTTGTTGGCTCTGTCCCTGGTGGATTAGAAGAGCTATCTGAGGGGATATCGAAATGGACATGCTCCGTCTCTACATGTGGAGGTTCAGGTTGGGCACCTCTTGTTGGCCCTGGGGATTCATTTCCAGGTAGATTAGAAGAGTTATCCGGGGGATCATCGAAATGGACATGTGGAGGCGGAGGTATATCTGAAGAACGTCTTGAAGACTCAGGTAGAGAGTCATCAGGAGCGCCATCCCCACCGCCATCCACAGAACTCCGTCTCTCGCCACCACCTCCCACGACCTCTTCCAACGCAAGATACTGCCTCCTCTTCTCCCCCACCGCCAAATCCCTACAAGCTAACATCGGATCCTGACCCATCAGCAGCGCAGAAATCCTCTCAATCGCATAAACCCCCGAGTCCTCACCCACGTACTCAGAGCCGTCAAGGGCAAGAGAAGCATCAACAGCTTTCTGATCAAACCCCAGGCGGCGCACCGGGATATATTCCAGTGTATCAAAGTGTCGGTCGTTGGGGCGGGGTGTATGCGGCCAGACATTAAGGAGGGACTTGAGCAACGGCTCGACTCTGCGTTCGGCGTGGTCATCGGCGTGGGCTCCTAAGATTGTCCATTGCCAATTTTCGCGGTCGAGGAGGACCAAAACCCAAGATTCGTTAGCAAAGAATGGAAGAATCAATTGCAAGCTAGGAGCTGTTTCTGAGAGATATGGATCAACTGCATGCTGAAAAAACTCCGCCGCAGCTTTGCTTCGTAACACTTGTTTAATGCCTAGACCCACCCGACCAATATCCTGGAGGTGTTTTTGTACAGCCTCTTCAAAACGATTGAGATACGAGGGATCTGTTATTATGCGGCTATTATGTTCCCGAAAGGCATCGTGAGCGGCCAGGACACTCCTGAGGACTCTGTCGCTGAGAGCCCTGCTATTTCGAATATCATCGAAATCGGCCTGTGTCATGAAGTAGTCGCCACCGGCAAGGGGCGGGCCACTATAGAGATCGTCAATTGCCATTAGTTGCGCCATTTGAGTACTTTTTCGTAAAAGAAATTTGTAGTTGTCTTGAGTCGTGCCAAAAATGAAGTGGAATGTTCTGACCAAGGTTTGATTTGGGTCATCCTGGCTGTAATTCATTTGATATACCCAGCAAAACACTGTTCTGGGGCTATTAAAGAAAGTACGAGTGGGTGACAAAATACAAAGGAGAGGCCATGGCCAAAGTATTACAATGGGAATAATAGAGTAACAGAAAAGCAATACAAAGACAACCATGAAAGATTAGGTCAAAGAATCCTAAGTGGTTTGTTCTTTAGCCGGTTCGCGTAGTGATGTCCCGGACCCCTGGGGATAGCTCAGGTGGCAGTTTGAGTCGTGAAATATGATCTTGTTATAATAGTATACAATGCTCGTATCTTTACAATATCGTTGCGATAGCGGTGATTTAGTCGATCGTCGTTGGTGGAGTCGTCCTTTGGTACAGAATATCGCGAAACTCGCGTGGCCATCAGTAGAAAGGCTATTACCACCAATTCTTCTTGGGCTCTGGCGAAGGAGATACGTCTTTCGTAGGACCTGCTGTCAATGCCTTGGATGGCTCGGTCGGAGGCTCGATGCTCTTTGGCTTCCTCAATTCAGCGCGAACCGTCGTCCCTCCATGTTTTGTATCGAACCTGACCACCTCCAATCCGCTTTCCTCTATAATTTGTACCAAGTCTCGATTCCACCAGCAACCGAATGAGTTGGCATGGCTTTCGGCTGATTTATCTAGGTAGTCGTTTAGCCACTTCCACCTTCCTCTTCCATGTTCCAACAACAATATTCGTCCTTCGTCTTCCTTGACGATTTCTCCCAGTGACTTCAGTAAAGCAACGGGGTCGTCGACCGAGCATAGTCCCATTGTCTGGACAATCGTATCGTACTTGGCCCCCTTTTTATTCCCGCTCCTCTCATTGGCATTCCTCGGCGGAGGTGGTATTGCGCCTCTCTCAGCAGCATCACCTAGAATCCACCTCACGCCCAAGACGCGGGGAAACAACTTGCCAAATTTGTCGTGGCACACTTCCAGCATTACTTCGCTCTTGTCGATGGCTGAAAAGCTTTTAACTTTGCCATTTCCCTTGCCATTCTTCTTCGCTTGCCCTCGACCATCCTTAAAATCGAAGTCATAAAACTCCAAGTTTCTTCCTGTCCCAATACTCACTTCCAGCACATCGCCCGTTGCTTGACTCGCTATCTCCTTTCGCAGCTTCTTTATGCCCATCCAATTCTCGGTCGAATCAACCTCGTCATCATAATAATTTGCAATGACATTATATCGGCCAGAAACATCGCGTTGAGCGGCCGCTTCGGTAGGTACAGGATGGTCAGAAGGCCGAGTGAAGGTAACGTAGTGATATGTGCAGTAGCCGGAGAGAGCGAAGAGGGATCCGCCGCCGATTATGGAAGGGTAGACACGCCATTTGAGGGGGTTTGCTTTAGGAGGAGGTGGAGGGGTATACGGAGAGGAAGGTGGTGCTTTGGCTGAGGGACTGCAAATACACTTTAGCTTCGTGCAATGTTCGATTCGTGCGGGGTTGAGTACATTACCTATACTCGCGCTGCCGTGGTAGGACTTTGGCACCTTTCTTGCTAGACTTTGCGGCAAGCCGAGAATTTGTCGTGCTCAAGTTCCTGCTAACCCTCGCACAAGGAACCACGCGCGTCCTCAAGTATCCTCCGCTGTTGATTTTGAGGCCATTGAGAATGACTCTACCACAGGATGACTCCATGATAACTGTTATGTTGGACCCGAGTAATCGAGGGTGTTCTTAACACATCAATACTTTCGAAAGCAGTCTCGAAAGCTGTGGCAGGTGCGAGTACCCCAAGAAGAAAACGAGAATGTGCGCAGAGAATTATGGAGTCCTGTACAACGCCATTTTTGAATTACCGGTATTGTGGTCTTTGGGATGTTTTCCGCAGTCCGCATTCAATGGTTGTTGAGCTCGGCTCGTGGGACCCGCACGTGGGTGGGTTTAGCGGCTCTTGACAACCTTGGAACAGCCAATAGAAATGGGGCGCAATGCAAGGGACTGTGACGCCTGTCTTAATAAAATTCCGAGGTTCATCGGTCCATCGCGGCGCCCAAGCTCCAAAAGCTGCGACAATTCTCCGCGAAGTACGCAGCCACAACACAACGGCTTTGGACGACAACACAGAGACTCGAGTGAAGCTCAGTTAGGTGGAGATCTTTTGAATTTTGTTTCTCGCTCGCTCGCTCATAATGCGCTCAAGTGCAGCGCATATCAGCAATAATAACAGCCCAACCCCCTTTGCGCCAATCCATATATACATGTACAGGTTCCGACCTCAAAACGCCTGCAAGCCAACAAGTGTTGAAATTGCAAAAAACAAGCCGTCCCGCTCATCTCCTCTACTTCATCATCTTCATAACTTTTGTTTTCCTGCCTCTGCCATTTTTACCTTTTCGTCTAGATCGTACATCCAACACAACAAGCATCTTTGACAGATATTCTCAGTAACAATAGCGCAAGTTCGCAAGTTCAGATGATGGCTTCCAACTCTCAAATCAAATCGCTCCAAGCGGAGATGCGACAAAAGCAAAGTTCAAAAACGAAGTTGAGATGAGCATCTATATGCCGAATCGAAAACGTAAAAAGCGTCGATATTTCAAGCTCAAAAGTCGTCCAACATTCCGTCGAGCTCTTCCAGTTCAATGTTTTCGGGACTTCGCATGTCCCAATCCGCTAAACCATCGATGCGAGCCCATAGGTCATTCGATTCCTCGTAGCTACGCTTGAGAGTGTTGAGCGACAGACTGGGTTTCATCGAAGGGCTGCTCACATACTCAGCAGCATGTGGGATGAAGAGCGTATCCGACTCTGGGCTCTTCATATGATGATCGGCTATTTCAGAAGGCATGCCGCTCATTTGTATGTCGGCGCTGAGCTTTCGTTTCTGCATTCCTCGAGCGGTCTGGGTAAATTCCTTCTCGTCCTTCTCCAGTGGTGGCGAAGAGGCGCGATTATTCCGGATAACTGGTTCTCTGCGCCCTGAAAACGATCCGACAGGTGTAGGCGGTGAGAGTTCATCTTCAAACTCGGGCGACGAAAGATCTACTTCTGGTGATGGTGATAGCTCTCGTCTCCGTTCTGCATCGTTCTCGTCAGACCTCGATGCGGCGCTTGAAAGCGACGGAGAGATAATGCTTCTTTGTGGAAAGTGCGCATTGGAAGGATCAGGTATCGGTTGATGCAGGTATGTAGTGAGGTAGAAGTAAGTTCTTCGTGGGTGTACTGTCTCCAATTCCTTCGCCACAGGACAAGGCGCCAACGCTGTCCATGATCGTTTTAAATAAGTGGAAAGTCGAGACGAGATGATCGCAGATGGATTTGCAGACCTATAGATTCTATTAGAGAGATTTCCAAGTCGCATGCACAATTTCGACATACTGTTCGACGATTTTTACTTTCGGCGCCAAAATTGCAGCCAGTTCCTTCACTAAGTGAGGTCGGTTGCCTGTTTTTTGTAACTGCATAATGACCCCTTCGACGATCTCATCGTTTATCCCTTCCAAACTGATCTCCCTTGGCTTCGCATCCTCATCGAACTCACGAAGTTCTGCACCTGGCGACGGTGGTGGAGTATTTTCGTATTTTACTGGCGTTCGTTTTGGCGGCGGCGACATTGACGGCGAGTCCTCATGCGATCGCTTTATTTTTTTGGTCGGTGGAATTTCAGAATTTGGGCCGGCTGAGGGCGGTGAAAGTCGGGCGGCAGCTCTCGCAGCCTCTCTCGCAGCATGCGTAACCGGGAGATGAATGCCTAACGACGGCAAGGAAAGAGACTTTCGACGAGTGTTGTAAGGCATATTTGAGGATTCTGTTTTAGCAATCATGGAGTCGAATTGTGAAATGTCGATGCGATCTATGCGACTGAATGGGAAATCAGGATATCGTTTGTTGGTTGCTCAGGACGAGGAGGGAGTTTGCGACAGGTCAGGGAAAGGAGAGAGAGCCCGGCTTGTTGTTCCTGCACGTTGAATCGTTGATCTGACGGGGTTAATCGAATCTCTGGATTGCTATTGGCAGGGAAGTCTTCGGAATGCAGAATGGTGTGGTGGTGATACAGGTCTGCTGGGGATCCCTGGTGCTGCAGGGCAGGGCTCCTGGGACTTTTCTCCACTCAGGCCAACTTGCTGCCGCGATGACTGGCACAAGACGAGCGGCGGCAAGGGGTGCGAGCAGTAGCAGGACACAACACCGCTATTTCGGGCTGCAGGTGGAAATGCGCAGAGTTGCGGAAGAGGCAGAGGCAGGAATGCAGCAGCAACAGCAGCAGCAGGGCGGCCGTAAAGGTGACGATGGCGCTGGTTGGTTCTTTTTTCTTGTGTGTTTGTGTTGGGTGGAATAGGGGGGAGAGCCGGAGAGGGAACAAGTTGTTGCCTGTGCCGGTGGTGGTCGTAAGAGCTGATGACGGGAAATTTTGGCCCAGTGAGGTGGTGGTGGTGGTGAGTTTCGTCAGACGTACGAAAAGGGGGGAAGGTGAGGCAACGGTAGGACTGAAGGTCCCGGCGACGACGACGTCGATGACTCTACGATGATGAGATTGGAATATCTGAGGCCCGTTTCAGGTGAACGATAGGTTGATGAGTATGACGGTTCAAAGGTAAACTTTGGACTTGTGCAGGAGAACGACGGGAACTGCGACTCGCGCAGAGCTAAAGGAACTTGGGTTTGGGAAGAAGTTTAGGTGCAAGTTTAGGAGCGGCAAGATCAGATTCTCAGATCAGAGCTTCTTTTAGCCTTTCATCGTGAGTGACAGGGTTGGCAAGCAGAGGGTAGGTGCGCCGCGTTGGCCGCAGCCCCAGGGGACTGGAATCGGTGGAAGAGGTTCCTTTTTTAGGGGGCGACGAGGCGGTGATCTATTAAAACTAGACGAGAACTACATCATAGAGCCATCTGTATCGCGGGGTTGCTGGCGAATTAGGCATCTCACTCTTGCTTTGCCATTTTTGTATAGATAGTCGTGCTCGTCCTCTGCGGTGTGCGCGCTGTGGTTCGCAGTATGATGGAAAAAGAAAGTTTGGAGTGCTGTATTTTTGGTTCACGACAAGCTCAAGGTCAAGGTTTTTCTTTCTCCAGAGAAGCTTTGCCTAACGTGGGCGTGAGTCAGCGGCCGCCGCCGCTGGCTGCAAAGTGTGGCGTTAGTGCTCCCCCCGCTGATTGGCCAGGCAAGCTTAGGGGGGTGGACATGCAACTCACAAAAATCCAGATGCAAGGGAGACGAGAGGACCAGACCCAGAAACCGTTTATTTCGTTTTCATTTCATCCAACACAAAAGACGATCCAAATTTCGATTTTGTCACTTTTGAACTTTTCCTATCTAGAGTTTTGTCGTGTCATGCTGGCAATACCCATTATGTTGGCACTTGCGCCCCTTTTCGCCTCGAGCCTGCTTTGCCAAAGTCCGACGAAACCGAAGAGGATACGGAGGAGGGAGAGAACCGGGAAACAAGAGAGTCGAGTATCGAAGAAAGCTTGTTCGTCACCGCGTAAAGGTAAAAAAGGGGGAAAGGAGCAGTACGCGAGATAGAGCGAGAAAAACAATCAACAGAATCAACACCTTCCGAATGCGGATCTGAGCTTGGTTTGGTTGTTGCAATTCTCCACGAGCAAGCGCTCTTTTCTCCATGTGGAGAATGCTCTTGTGCACAAAATCTTTGAAAAAGTCGAAAAGTTCACGACTCCACCAACCCACATCGTCATGTTTGTGCGGGCAATTAGCCTGCAACCCTGCAGTTTTCGCTAGTCACTTTCAACGAGTCCCACCTGTTCCTCCCGCCCAGACCTCCCCGGTTGGCGAGAGCTTCGGGACTTCTCTTCCTCTGAGCCTCTTGACGGCCGAGTCCTGGCCGACTACCATCAACGACACCGTCAGCAGTCAGAATACCATCTTCAATTCCTGCGTCACCCCAAAATGCGATAAGTTCTCATTTCTTTGGCTCTAACAGAGCATTCGTTCTTTTCGCAGGCTTCTTTCCTGAACATATCAGTAGCTCGGTTTGAACAAGGTTCTACTTTTCCGCTCCGCGTCTACAACTTCCAAAAGCTCCAACAAAAGCCGCGGTAGGCACGGCTCTTATCCCCTGAATAATAGCCAGTGCTTTCTGACATCTGCAGCCTTCCCCGGCCTTGGCCGAAGAACAGGATCCCGCTGTCAGAACTCTAAGGCTTGAAGATAGGTCATGAATCATGCCAACCCAGACCAGTTAGTCTGGGGAACACCTACTCTTGAGAACTATCACAACTGAGAATGCGCGACGAGATATTTTTTACGTTTCCATCAATTAACTGTCTAATCATCTTCGAAAACAGTCTCTATTCAGAATCAACAGCGACACACCTTTGAGAGAATTCTACCAACCCTGTCCTGACTCGCATGATTTCAGCTACCTTTTTTGATGCACGCAATAGGATCCTACTCGTAGGGCCAAAGTCTACGAGGAACTCTACTCATCGCCAGCCTATCCTCTTGACCGAGGCCAAGCGCGGTTGATCGAGAAGTCAAAATGGGGTGATGAAAAGGAATTTCTCCGTGCTCTCGCAGCCTGCTTCCTTCGCCCTCCTGAACAACAAAATCGAGGTGGTTGTTAGGTTGTCAGCAACGCCTTCGTAGTAACGTTAGGCAAAGTGGTGGGTCAGAAAATCAAGAATACCTGCAGCTCTAGTTTAGATCTGACATGCACCACGAATGACGAGCACCTATTCAAATGGATTATGGGGGGCTCGATATTGCAGAGCTCACCGCCCTCACCGGCGAAGGCAGTATTTGGCTTCATCCCCGCATATCGCCAACAACATCACTTGCACACCTGGAATATTTCTCGATCTGCATAATCGCTGACCCGCTTTGCATCTGCCACCACGCAACATAGACTTCCAGAATGAGCAGATTCGCATCCGTGTTTTCCATTCCTCTTACGATCATCACAAGCCAATTCATCCTCACACTCAAAAATCTCGCCATTCTCCAAACGCAATCGCCAAAGGGCTGCCTTACCGCAAAGCAAAAGTTTCAAAATCCGTACTCGGCGCTCTCGTCGCCTTGGGTGACGTCGCCCCAGAACAATCTTCCAGAACGAAAACAAACATGGAAAAACGTTCTTCGCCGTCCCCTCCGTTTTCTCCGCCCAAAGGCAAAATGGATCCTTTCGGACCCTGAAGATCCACTTTAGCAGCCGAACTCGTCCCATGCAGGCCCCTGGAAGCGAGCAGGCCAGGTGGATTTATCCAGCTCACCGGGAAAGCTCTGGGCCACTGGTCGCTATGGAGTATGTGCTTCAGAGATGGGTACGTGCATGACCATAAAAAAAAACCTGCGACCCTTCTGAAGATTTATGAAAATCAAAGGCGGTGACAACAATGCAAACAATCTATTTGCTCGGAGGCGGTCTACATTCTATCATTACAGCGCGAGTACTTCGTACCTCCCTCATTCATTGATACCTCCGCGGTTTTCTTGTAGGTGCTCCGTACGGCATGAATACATTGCTGCCAGCCCAACCTCATGATGATATTTGGGATGTTAGGCTGTCATACCGCCGCGCAGTACCGAAAATGGACAAGCCGGGTCAGATATTCTTTCCCCAATCGGTAGGGGTGACCGACTGAGACGCTCTCCATACATCACATCCCCAGCTTTCTTACTCGCTTTCTTACATATCCTCCTTCCCCTTTCCTCTTTCATCAAAATTCCCCGCAGTTGCACACCATCAAGTTCGAAGTTTGCTTACTGCTAGAAATTTCTTACCGCACTATTCATCCTTTTTTATCTCAAATTCAAGCCGATGTTTGCTCTGTTACACGTACTTGCAGCTTACCGTCTTGGACTCGAGATGATGCGGTATTTCGGTATGAGTATGCGAAGTATTGCAACCAGACTTTCGGAGGGCACAGCAATCAATATGTGCCACTCTGACGCCTTATCTTCCTAGTCATTGTACTCTTGCCTTTGCTTTTTTATTTGCCGGCACCGGCGCTTGCTGGTTCGGTCTACTGTATCATGTAGCCGATCAGTGCGAGATGGTGTGCAGAGAGAGTTGTTACATCACATGATCTACATGTACACCATATCAGCCTTGTCAGGCGTCACAGCAGCGTGTGTGACGGATGGCGCGGCGATGATTCTTGGTACCGGTTGTGGTACAGTACGTAACTTACTCTTTGAGAGTATGTGCTGGAGGCTTTGGGACGAGTGTTGAAGTATCAAGGTCTTGAGAGCAATTCTGGGTACAGTTTTACAGTATCAATCGATTAGAGAAACCCCTATGAAGTAGATGCCTCAAAGTTTAGGGAATGACTTGGCATCAATTCGCTTGCCATCATGCTCGTTCCATTGTGCCAGAAAATGAGGCTGTAAGTGAAAAACTTTCCCCCCCCTCTCCCCTTTTCAAACCCCCTTCCATAACCAACCAAATATTCCACAAACTCAAACACATCCACCACCCAACCCCCCTCAACTTCACCGAGTACCATATCTTGTTGTCCCCCCTCCGTACGTTGGACGAAGCGAGTCTTGCAGTCCCCGATATGCGGGTTTGTGGAAAAGGGGGCGAAGCGAGAAATGAGTGGTACTAGGTGCGTCGTATATGGAAAGGGGAGGTCGTGGGGGAGAGGTAGTGTGGGGTTGGGGGTGTTACTACGCCGTCCGGTTATGTAGGGAGGGATTGGGTGTTGATCTCTCTTGAACCCTGACATAGATCTTGTGAATCTATTATGTCGAACTTCCGCCATGTGCCTCAAACTATCGCTCTCCATTCTCTCTGCAAGATGTATTCCATGTACTCAGAACTTCCTTTCCACCTAGGAGAGCGATGTACTTCACCATTTACAATCTTCAACTTTGCACTTCATCATTTTCATTATCACAACTTGCCTACCCTGTTGCAATCTAACAGGGTAACCGAGTTGTGAAATCCTACCACCAAAAGAAAAATCTAAAGTTCGGCATCTAAAGTACTTGGCTCTTCTTCCGTAAGTTGTCTGACGTTCCGTGGAAGCTTACTATGTCAACATTTTCTTTCTTTTTTTCCATTTCCGTTATCACAATTCCCCTACCCTGTTGCAATCTAACAGGGTAATCGAGTTGTGAAATCCCACCACTAAAAGAAAAATCCAAAGTTCGGCATCTAAAGCACCCAGCTCTTAGTCTGACGTTTCCTGGAAGCTTACTATGTCAATGTTTCCTTTCTTTTTTTCCGTAGTTCAAGGGAAGAGATTACCTGGGTAAAAGCAGTTGGCACTTTTTGAGTCAGCCGATTTCAACCCTCGTAAAGCTAGGGATTTCGGGAGAAATTCGCTGGTTCATGGGGAGCTCCCTTTCAGCAAAGTAGTGCTGTTGGCATTGGGAGAGCAAAGGTGGTTCTTGTCACGACTATTCTATCCGTAGGCTACTAGGCTTCAAGGTCTTTGACTTTTCGCGATGTGAACCTGAATTTTACAGACTTTGATGGTACAATTATTGAAGTACATATAATAAGGCATGCTAGATGAGAACCTGCCACGAGAAGGCTGTTATAGTGAAATCCCGATGTTTGTCAAGGAAGGAGATTTGCCATGCGAGACGATATCTTGATAACACAAATGCGCAAGTACTTTGCATGATATTTATTTGAAGTGCATCCTGAACTCCTGCACCCCATTAGGAGTTTAGAAGGCAGTTTTCATATAAGTTAGAGGGAAATCCCGAGATCATGCTTTAGGGGATCCGATATCGATGAAAGAGGCCAAGCGAGTATATCCTTAGTTTTAATTCAAAGGCTATTCTTGCCCCTCAAGATACAAGGCATCTAGCACGATAAGTTTAGCTTGCCTGCCTTGAAACCGAGATGATAACTGGGGATGCATTTGCCACAGAAAAGGTACTGCTGTAATAATGATATTTTGAAGATTACGAACAAGGCAATTCATTTCATTACATCACATTTGTTCCTAATTGTTCAGGATTTGAAATATGTGAATTCAAAACAATGCACACAAGGCTCTTAGCTTAGAATATATTAGATCCTGCTAATATGGTTATACATGCTTTCAAAGTGTACTATATGCTTGACAAAACGAAGTTTTTCAAGGTCGGGTGATGAAATTGGGGCCTACTGGGGGCCATGTTAAGCGAATTTCATCAATTCGGCACGTGATCTCAAATAAGTGGGTCAGGATCGCTGTTCCGCCCTTTTTATTTGGGCGGGTTTTTTCTGAGGGCCCACCCCCCTGGTTTTTTAGTATAAAATCATACCTTTTTAAATATAATTAACGTAATAAACGCTTAAATACTTAAAATTATTTCGATTACGAATAATTTAATATAATCTAATTAGAATTATAATCTTAATAGAATTCGTAAATTTAAATTTATAAAAGTTTTTAAAAATAAGAATCGAAATTATTTAAATGAAAACTTTTTTATATAAAAATTCTAAAATATAATATTAAATTAAATTAATATCTTTTATAAATATATAAATATATATAAATAAAAAACGGAATCTTTTAATTTAAATATTAAATAAAATCTATTTATAGATTTTTATTTTAGAATTCTTAAAGAATTATTTTATTAAAAATTATAATTATTTTAGTTTATTTTTAATTTTTATTCCTAATTTTAATAAAAATATAAGTTTTTCTTTTTTATTTAAATTCCTTTTTATTTTATAAATTTTTATTTAAAAAAAATTCTTATTTAAATAATCTTAATTCTATAAATAAAAGGTTGTATTATAACGAAATTAATTTTTAATAAAATTTAATTCAATATATAATTATAATTATTTAATAGATTTATAATAATCGAACTAATAATTAATTTATTATTAATATTAAAATTAATAGAATATTATTATTTTCAATATTAATAATAAATTAATTATATATTTAAAAAGTTTAATATAATAAAAGAAAATTCTTTTATATTTTAATAATCGAAAACAAAAATTAAATAATATATTAATATTATATTTTTAATATATTTCGTTTAATATATTATTCTAAGAAATCATATATAAATTTTATATTAAAAAGGAAATTCTTAAAATAAAAAATAAATAAAAAAAATTCTAATTTCTTTTATAATAATTAATTAAAAATAAATAAATATAAATAAATATATATATATATTTAAATAAGCTTATAATTATATGAAATATTAATTAAAATTTATTCTATTTTATTTATTTTTATTTCTAACCTTATTTATATTAATAAAAACTTTTAATTATTATAATAGTTTTTAAAATTAATATTACGATTATATAACCCGATCTATACGTCCCTTTTTTTTCTTAATATTCTCTACCTAAAAAAAAAGGCATAATTAATAAAATATAAATAAAATCAATTAATTAATTATATATATTAAAAATTTAATTATATTCTTATTTATTTTTTTATATATTTTAATTATAACTTTATAATTAATTAAAAATTAAACCTAATATTTAAATCTTTTTCTTTACGAAAAATTAAAAAATAATATAAATTAATTAACTTAATATTTCCTCTATTTTAAATATATAATTATTAAATATTAAAAAAAGATTAAATTAAAATTAATAAAAGGCTTTAAAATTCAATTATTTATTAATAATAATATTAAATAAATAATTATTTTTATTTAAAACTTTATTCGAATTTTCTTTAAATATAAATTCAATCTTTATTATAATAAAATAATTGATTTTATTTATTTAAAATTTAAAATTTAATTATTAATTTCCTCGATTTTAAAGATTAAAAAGAGAATTAAATATATAATAAAATCTCGTTATAAGAATTCCTTAATTTAAGGATTATATTAATATGAAAAATATATAACCTAATCCTATCAATTTTTATATAATAAATAAGAATTAATTTCATATAAGAATTATTCTTAACCTTTAAATCCAGAATTTTTTTATTATTTAAATAATCCTTATAAATAAAAAATATTCTATTAATTTCTATGAAAATATTATAAAATATTAAAGAAATATATTACGTTTAATTATATATAAGCATATAACTTTAAAAATATATATATTTTTAATTTTTATATACCGGCTTATCTAAATTATTATTAATAATATAACGTGGTTTATCACCGAGCGGCGCATATCACCGAGCGGCGCACTTTTAGCGATTCCACCACCCCATCACTTTGACACGCGTTTTTTTGTAT
>QYAP01000016.1:0-125094 GCA_003988905.1 Hymenotorrendiella dingleyae
TAAATTGCATACCCTCTAAGGGTGGGCGAACCCATTATTAAGTACATGAAGAGTGTATGGATCAATAGCAGTGGTAGTAACTAGCCAATTGCTTCAATAACATTTGGTATCATTGCGCCACAACGTGGGTAGTGGACTCGAATAGAGTGTGGTTCATGGAATTCCTCAATGGGGAAAAAGGTATGCTGGTAGGCAAAAGTTTTTATGTGTTTTTTTTAAGTCTCCGATTGGATGAAGGTAGAGAAGGAGGAGAAGGGGCTTGAGTTTTGGGACTCGGTTGAGGAAAATGGGAGAGAGGAGACAAAGAGTGAGAGATACTAAGCAATGTGCAGGAGTAAATGGGTAGTAATAACTTGCAAAATTATCTTCGGTTTTTGGACGAAACTTGATGGACAAATTTTCTCTCATGCCTAACAGAACTGAGATCTTTGTCATAGAGCCAGTATTTTAAAAAGAATCACACATTATCAGATCCAGTCACAAGATTCCACTATCTGACAATCCTGAGCTCGTTCCCCCGTTCGGTACCTGCTATCTTGTCCCGCAATAAGCTAGAGAATTACCCTTCGGTTTTTGCCCCGCTTTCTGCCCCACTGTCTAACCTATTTGAAAAAAAATTGCCTCTCTTGGACGTTTTAAGTGGGGGATTTTTGGGACTTTGATTAAAGTAGTATATCCTCACTTTTCATCCCACTTTCTCACCACTCAACACACCACCACAGCACACCCCCCCCTCATTCCCCCCCCGAGCCCTTTTCCAAGAAGCACAGATTTATGTGCAAACTAAGCATTTCTTGTGAGCCATTTTTAATGCTTCCCCTTCCTTCTATCATTCCGCACCCCTGCAACATTAGGAATGGCTTCATTTTTCATGCCTTCCTGCCCTAACTACACGTTTCTAAGGCCCCACCTTTGGACTCTAACGCCCTCCTATTCGCTGAATCGCTGGGAATAACCTCATTCTCACCCCCACTTTCGCACACCGCAACGCTCTATCGCTGGGAATGGCTTCATTCTCGCCCCCAAACCCCCCACTTCTGCACGCCGCAACACTGGGAATAGCGGAGCTTCGGAATAGCTACATTACCTAAGCTCCCCTGGGCTCCACTTTTGCATTCAAACGCCCTCTCACTGGCTGGGAATAGCTTCATTTTGGCGGTGCTAACGTTCCGCAGCCGCAGGTGGCTAGTTCTGTACCAATCTGCATGCCAGAAACGGTTTGATTCCACTCTGTGGGGAAACTCCGCTGGAGATCCCGTGTGCCACCCCCCGGTCCACTCGTTGAACGCCCACATATCATAGAAGAGTTGATGAACGGGATGAACCGTGAGCCCCTGGCTAAGAAGCGCCTCCTAGGATGGCTGGGAAAGCTAAAGTTGACTTCCGACTTACCGTATGCAGCCGGAAGTGAGGGCAGGGGTGGTGATATGCTGATTTTATTTTACGAGTAGATTGTTTGACTGTCTAACTTGGTGTAGCGATGTTTGTTCCGAGGTACTGACGCAGCCGTCCGATTACTTTGCGGATTATAGTGCTGAAAGTATTTGTCATTCTTATACTTTTCCACTTTGCTGCTCCCCCCCCCGTCCCCGTTGTCAATAAACTCAAAATCTTCAGGGCTGAACTCATTATTAAGTGCAGCGCGCCTGGTAAGCTCTAACCATTCTTACCTCTCCCCTCAACGGCGTTCTCCAGGGGCACAATCTAAATTAAGCATTTAGTCAGAGATTGCAAATGCTCTTATAATCAACCATCTCAACTAATGTGTCTCACCCCTTTCAACCAGTCTGTCTCGCTACTCTCGCTAAACCTGCCCAATTACTTGTGACCTTCCTATTTACGAGCTACCTGCCTGTTTTTGGAAGTGCAGTTTTCCCATTCTTATCTGAGTGAACGCACAAATCTATTGTGGTTGGCTTGTTCGTCGCGCTGATACTTTTGTTTTACATACTTAATTTGATTTGGAGGAAAATGAAATAGGGGCGAATCATTGTCTCCATCATTGGCAGTCGCGAAATCGCAGACTGCCTTGGAAATAAAACTACATTCCCCATTGAAAGTCTTGTCGTGATGTATCGACGTGAGGACCAATAACTTTGAATCTATGCCATTAAATATGTTGTTACCTGGATATAGTGTACATGTAGAATTTGAAACCACTGAGCAAACGTTGGCCACCTTTCTGTGATTGTGTTGCCAGTGCTAGAAGTATTTGTGAAGTAGCAATAATTCTCCAAGTGCCCCATCCTTCGTCATTCGAGGTCTTCCGACCCCTTCCTTTCATTTGCATCTATCTGATCCCGTATATGATGATCGATTGTGCATAAAAACCATGGTGGATGCCCACAGAGCGAAGTCCGCAACGCACACGGTGTATTCTCTACTCGCTGCCACAAATCTTCGAATGGGGTCGCTGGATACGCCAACCGGTTCTCCTTGTTTTGTGTCAGCGTAATGCTGCTCCTAGCCACTCCTGAACCTTCATCCCATTTCGAAATTTGCTGCAAAAGCTTTTGATGCCATCTCCATTTTCGGTTTGAACTCGTCGGGCAGAACCGCCAATACAGTCCCAAAATCTCTCTCCGCAGCACGCTGGAACCACCACACATGGTCAAGTTGCTTGATCATCATCAAATAATAACCCACAATGCAAAATGCTCTTGGATCCTTCAAGCCAACCAGTTCAATAAAACGTTTGGATACCATTCCAGTGAATTTCAAAACATGCTGAGGCAGGGGATGTGCCTTTATCTTGTTGAGATAGTATACACTAGTAGTGTAGGCGTGCAATGTATCGTCATCAACCATATCGGGGACCAAGCCATCAAGTAAGAAGTCGAATATTTGTGGCGGTTGCTCATCGTTCATCGGCGTGTTTTCCAAGGCTTGCTCGTACTTCATCATATTCTTGATCTCTTCCGACTTGATATGGTCCCAACACTGGGCCATCAAAGTTCTTATCCCATCCCACGGTCGAAACCAATGCAGTAGTGATCCATCGCCATCCGTCAGATTCAGCCTTTCGCTTGCCACATAAAAGGCAATAAAGGTGCTTGTCGCCAATACGACCTCGCCATTCTCGGCACCGATGCCTCTCTTGACTTCCTTTCCATGCTCTACAATGGCGCGCTGCATGTATCGATTTGCGGCTTCGTTGGTCTTCTTGTCTGTTGTGGTGTATTGGCGCAGATGGAACGCAGAAAATGCGAGAAGGGCGTCCATGAGTTGAGGGTTCCCAATAGCCAGGCGAGTAATCCAGTTGGCCCAGGTCCTTTTCGTGTAGTACTTGGCCCCATTCAAATCGCCACGTTCGATACCATGGGTTGTCATTTCGACATAGTGCTGGAAAAGTTTCAGGTCAAGAAGGTTCTCTGGGGGAGTCTGCATTTGAAGCGGCAAGGTAGGGTTGACACGTTGAGCCTTCATGAAATCAAAGCAGTTCTGCGCTACCATGGCGTCCTGTTTTATGACGTTTGAATCGATGAATAGGCGTGGGATAAGTTGGTTTGATGCCACCGAGTGCTGAGGAGACAATAGGTACTGAGGGGAAGGAGTTGGCGATTCTATAGCGTTAGGACTCCTTTTCAGGCTAGTTTTAGAAAGTTGAAGCAGCTCTTGCGTAGAAGTCATGCTGCCAAGAAGACCATAATCGCAAGGAACTCCGGCTTTCAGGCAGTGGCCACATATTGGATGCGTTTCATCACACTGGTAATGTTAGTCTGGAGCTAAAAGCGGTGGTATGTACTTACCTTCATTCTACGTCCTTTGCATCTTTTACATCCACGCCGTGACTTTTTATGTGGTCTTCGAGTCGTCATGGTGGATGGTGGAAGAATAGTGATTCGATATTCCTCTCGCGTCTTCGTTTTTCTCCTCGGGTGGTTTCATTCAGATATCGTCCCGGAAAGAATTCTTTTCTTAGCACCCCTGTCTCCGAGAGTACTCCGTATGTAAGGAAGTACAGGGTCTCTATATCTTGTCCTTCCCGGTTTTTGGGATCGACTACCCCACGTTCCCGCGCTTAGTTTGGCTTGATATAAGTAGGCTGGAAAAGAGTCAAAGGTTGATTAATTGTAGACAAAGTCGAGAGTGGTTGTTTGGATTTAAAGAAGTGAGGTCTGTCTGGTGGTCAGAGAAGGGTAGAGGCCATCCCGAAGCCGAAGCGAAATCCGTTGCAGCGGCGGTGGAATGATTGTCCTTCCTAGTCTTCCCCTGTCGCTTAAGCACACAGCCCCCTATTGAGAAAGCCGTTTGCAGTAGATACGGCGACTTTTAAGTGACAAGACAAGGGCTGAGTCCAATGATTTCAAATCACTCTGTAAGCTCTCCTACGAATTTCCCACCTACGATTGGCATCGCATCACAAAGGAAGTGGTCCGGGGTGTAGTCCTGGGCGAGATGGCTTGCTGGGTGGCTTCGAGAATAAGAGTTTTGGGATTGGGGTAAGCTGTAGATGAACGAGAGGGTACTGGTAAGTAATTACATTACGACGCTGGTGCTGTACTGGTAGGTAAGACGATGCAGGGCGCCGGCCGTTTCTCAGTGAACCCTCGTACGAGGCTGGAGGCGTTGGTTCCTTAAGGCACGTGAGGTTATCTAAAATTAGAGACAAAGAAATAAATACCTACGGAAATACCTACCCGAGTAGTGGCGCGGCAAGTCTGCGTCATACTTATACTTAGGTATCTTGTCTGTATTTACTTACAAGTAATCAGCTAGTTTCTACAATTTCATTGGCCCGTTTTATAAAGTGCTGCTGCGTCTTCGCGGATCGGGCTGTGCTGTGTTGTGTTGTTTTCGAATGCTATGAGTGTTTTGGGCGGGCTCTGTTTGGGTTCGTAGTGAAACATAGTGCTATCGAGTCCAAGTACTGCGGGGTGTAGGTTTGGATGCCTCAGGCGAACAGGTATAAGTACCGGTACAGTACTTCCAGACTTCCAGTCCTTCCCCAATGTCGGTAGACTGGAGCGCTGGGATAGAGAGCCACCAGTCTAAACTTATTCAGGACAGCAGTACCCTGGCACGCCTGGCTCGTTCGTTCCTTCAGCAGGCTCTAGACGCCTCTCGGGCACCAACGACTTGTAGCCTCTCCTCTCCATGCCCCGCGACTCACGCTGCCGGAACCTGCGGATCAAGCACCGCACCGCACCCACCGCACCCCAAATCGGCATTCGACCACGCGCAACAACTATTCCCCTTGCATTGAGCTTGTCAAGTTCAAATTGGTCGCATGCTCCGTAGTTAGAGGGCCATGTCTGACGTGGGGTTGCCGAAAATCAAGGTGATCGAGACGCAGAATCCGGATGGTAGTGGAAATGATCGTGTTGACTCTCCATCAAATACCACGGATGGCGGACAATCAGCAATACCGAAATCCTCAACCTCCTCAGATGGTATGTTTGGCTTTCGCTGCAATTCGTATGGCTCTATGGCTCTACTTGCAGCTTCCAACTACTGCCAACCTCCCAAATGCTGCGCCTTCAACAGCACCGCGTGCTATGGTTGTGGCTCTACTTTGTCGCGGCGCTTATGCTGACGTGTATATCTTCCACAGGAAACCAACAAGCAAATAGCAAGAGACCCTCTCTAAAACTCATCCGCAATGGCTCTAGCAAAGAGCTCAGCAACGGCGGGAAACCCTCTCCATCCCCAGGCCGCCCTACCCCAACTGCGATTGCTATTGATCCCCTCTCTCATGTGGGTTTGCTCCTTCGCCCAATATCCGAATCAGTTGTATCGACGCCGTAGACAAGGTCTCAACAAGCGCTTGAACATGATGGCAGATGGCATAGGCTGATGTGTCGCGGAATAGCACATTCTGAAGCGAACGAATACAGAAAACACAATACCTCCCAAGTTACGAAATATAGCGGCCGTTGACAGCAGCAATGCTGAGGTTACGAGCCCGGCTAGTCCGGATATAGGGCCACCAGGAAGACAATCAACGCCTGAAATTATTCGAAGTGATAGTAATCTCGCAAAAGAAAAGAAGTATGTCTCCTAGAATGATAAGCGCCACTAGTAGTGTGCACAGCGGATTTGGAATGTGGCTTGCTTATATCATACTGGAGCCTGCTTTGGGGCGAAATGCTGAGCCGCCGCTGACAGCTGAACAGGAAAGGTGTTTCGTTCCTCAGTCGTTTTAGCATCATAGGTGGAAAGAAGAAAGAACACTCCGACGATATTGACGACGATGAATCGGAATTGGGAGACCCGCGCACGGAAGGGATGAACGCCCACGTCTTCTCTTCGTCTATAGGTGCAAATGGGTACATACCGCAACACAAAGAGCCTCCGAGATATATCAAAGTTCGGCAGCATAATAAGAAGGCTAGGGAATTCAATCGGATGTTCTTGGCCCAGGAATTAAGCGGAACAAAGCAAACAAATGGTCATGGCAAACCGACGGGGACACCGAAGTCGACCAAGGCCGGCGGAGCAGTATGGGCAACGGAGTTCAGTAAAGATGGCAAATATTTTGCGGCGGCTGGTCAAGACCAGGTTGTAAGAATATGGGCAGTCATTTCAACTCCGGAGGAGAGACTCGCCCATGAGCATGAGGAGGATGTCTCCTCGCGGACTTCGGGCGGGGAGCGTTTGAGCGCACCTGTCTTCCGATCACGGCCCATACGGGAATTCAGTGGGCATACAAAGGAGATTCTGGATTTGAGCTGGAGCAAGAACAATTTTTTGTTATCTTCATCTATGGACCAAACTGTCCGGCTGTGGCATATCAGCAGGCAGGAGTGCTTATGTACCTTTAAACACAAAGATTTCGTCACCTCCATCGCATTCCACCCTACCGACGATCGTTTTTTCCTTGCTGGATCCCTCGACTGCTTTTTGAGGCTATGGAGTATTCCAGACAAGAGCGTTGCTTTTTGGAATCAGCTGCCTGATTTAATTACAGCAGTGGCATTCTCTCCAGATGGAAAAACGGCAATAGCAGGTGTCTTGAGTGGCCTTTGCATGTTCTACGAGACTGAGGGCCTGAAATATCACACGCAAATCCACGTTCGCTCCTCGAGAGGCAAGAATGCCAAGGGAAGCAAAATCACGGGCATTCGAACAACTACATACCCGCCTGGTGACCCAGAAGGGGAAGTCAAGGTCTTGATTACGAGCAACGATTCGCGAGTACGCATGTACAATCTTCGCGACAAAAGCCTAGAGATGAAATTCAGGGGCCACGAAAATACTTGCAGTCAGATCAATGCTAGTTTCAGCGAAGACACCAACTATGTTATATGCGGGAGTGAAGATCGTAAAGCATATATTTGGAACACTGGGCCTGTGGATTCTGAAAATAAAGACAAGCGTCCCGTTGAAATGTTTGAGGCCCATTCCGACATGGTAACGGCTGCAATAATTGCTCCGACCAAGTCTAGGCAATTGCTCAGTGCTTCTGGTGATCCAATTTACGATCTTTGCAACCCACCTCCTGTTACTCTACTGAGTAGAGAGGAGTCGAATGCGCCAACTGAATCCGAAAAGCGCCATTCAGATCCCATCAGTGAGCCAGTAACAAAAAAGCCCGAAGAGTCCCCAGCATACTTAGCGCGATGCATCCATGACGATGGGAACATTATTATTACGTCGGATTACCTTGGGGTCATTAAGGTCTTCCGTCAAGATTGGTACATAACCCTGTCTTTCTTGAGACTTTTGCTCCTTTTTAAACAGGCTACCTCTGATCCGCGAGAGTATTGCTAACTTCAACACTTTTAGTGCTTTCCACAAACGCATGCAAAATAGTTGGGAGACCGGGTCTACATTTTCAAAGAAAATGCTTGGTCGAAGCGGCTCAATAATGACGAGAACTTCAGGTGGTTCTCATTCTCGGCGCAACTCAGTCTCGCAAGCTTCTCTTGGGGGTTCCCTCAATATGCCCTCTGATCACATTGTCTCTTGGCGAAATCATGTTATGGACAATAACAGCAGTCGAATGGACCCTCGAAGCGATCGTAGTGTTTCACCCGCAAAGTTTAAGAGGAGTTCATACCATTCGCAGATGTCAACGGCCACCTCGCAAAATAACTTGGCTAGCGCAGCTCGACAACAACCTTACATGGGAACGCCCCTACATACAACATCAAGTGTTTCCACAATTAGTCCCTCTCCTAGTATACGCAAAGCAACGACTTTCAACGTCAATCAACCACCTACTCCTAGTTTCAGTTTGACAGGCGCCGAAGAAACCCCACCAAAAGTCGACCCTGTTGGCAAAGGTTACCAATTCTGGAAGCCTTCATGGCGAAGCGAAACCAAATCCCAGCTTCAGACGGCTCCGGATCCTAGCAAACTCGGCGCTGGCAGTTCAAAAATTTCGAGTGAGAGGCAAGGAAGTGTCGTGAGCAAATTGAGTAGCGAGGAAACTTCAGGCGTAGATGAAGAAAGTGACGCCGACGCACGATTGTGTAAGAAGTGCGGGGGAAAGGACTTTCGAGCCAAGAAGGTTATTGGGAGAGGTCAGCGCCTTGTCTGTTCGAAATGCGGAACCTCAGCGGAATGAACTTAGATGATTACGATAATGATTTTGCATATGGTGGTGTTTGGTGTTTGGATCGTAGCTTGCCAGGATAGTACAAATGGGCTTGGAGCGAACGATTGGTATAAATTCCCAGATGGGCGGCGCTCTGGTGCATGGAATGGTGCCGGAGAATAAACCACTTCTTAAGGGTCCCACGACCTCGTTTTACTACTCACATGCTCTGTCCTGGAGCATTGCAGATTCTCTGGGCGTGCCAATTCGCTGAATTCCTCTACTGTACTTGTAGATGACTTGACTCGCTTGTGCCACTCCCCTCTATACTAAAATCTCCAAAATGGGCCCACAGGGGTACGAATCTTCGTCTCGGAAGAGTTTGTGCTACAGTAAGATCGCATTGGACGGAAGTTTGTTCAGCGAAACAATATCCCATCCGACGATACCTTCAACCAAACAGCGTCGTTGTTGCGGGAGCTGACCAACTCTGGCAGTCAAGTGGCAGCCCACAGTGGATAAACATCAGTCGGCGGATTGCCCCGCTAGAAGGATTCACCGCTCCGCGCCACACACCCTTCCATACCTACGTCTCGCACTTATACTAGTGGTGGTGGTTACTTCCTAAATATTTGACTAGAGTTTATATAGGCGGTGAGTGGAAAAACGTTTTGGCCAAACATATCTAATACGACGCCATAAGTAGGATAAAAGTATTATTCTCGTTTAGGAATTCTATCGGGCGCGGAGCGGTGAGTTCTTCTAAGCGTGGGCGGCCCCTCGTACGATCGTGGGTTAAGTTACTAAAGTTGAGGTTTCTCCGGTTGTATCTCCTTGGAAATATAGGTCCTCTAGGTGGGTGTCATGGTGAAAGCGCAACTTTCGAAAAAATTCAACATAACACCACCCGTCGTCAGCATAAGCAAGGTGAGGTGAGGTGAGGTGGTATAAATTATCTCGATTTCCTGAGTTCGGCTTTGGGTCTTTTTATTTGTCTTCAAAATACTGGATTACGCAACGTTTGAATATCATCGCAACAGCGCCTCACATTCAATTCCTCCGGACCGTCCCAGCGTCCCAGCCTCCCAGCCTCCCAGCGTCCCAGCGTCCCAGCGTCCCAGCGGAGCAACCCCGCAAACCATTCACAACTGCCATTGAACTTCCACTTAATCTCCTCAACCTCAAGTTCAACTCCAACTCCAACCTCAACCTCAACCACAAACACAGCCACCACCACAAACCCCTAATCAAACACCCACCTCGCTAAGGTCAAAATGCAGCATATATCCGAAGAATCGCTGGCGTCCCTTCCGGATCGCATCGCGTATCTCACTTCGTTTTTGAACTTTACTGAAGAGGACAAGGAGGCTTTATTGGCGGCTAAGCCGCTTGTTGCTCCTCTCATTCCTACTATTCGTAAGGACACCCTATTTTTGCGAACCTCTATTCAACCACTCAAATTCAAGGTTGCTTTACTATTAATTTTCATGTTAGAGCGAGGCTGATATTATGACTATGTAGTTGATGCGGTGTACTCTAAACTTCTGAGCTACGATATCACGGCGAAGGTTTTTGTGCCAAAGAACACGGACTATGAGGGAGAGACGGCGAAGAGTGTTCAGGAGTTGACGCTGGAGCATCCTCAGATTGCGCTGAGGAAGGATTTTCTGAAGGTTGGTCGAGTTTTTCTTATGATTCTTTGGCTTGCTTTTTTTACTGCGTGCTTGTGTTTTCTTTGGGGAGGTTCACTAGTGGGTGTTAGTGCTCTCCGGACACCCAAAATATACGACTCTTTTTCAAAAGTCAACAAAAAGCAACGAAAATTAAATTACTACATCTGAGTAGGTAAAGTAGTAAAAGAGACCATTAATTTCATATGTACCTACTCAGATTTTAATTCTAGATCGTGGTTACGTAGTTTTTGCTAAAGGGGGCGAATATACGTTTTTTGGGTGTCCGGAGAGCACTGACACCCACTGGTGGTTCTTTTTTGCAAGAGCTTTTGGACGGCTGGGGAGAAGAAGAAAGGATGAATATGTTTCGGCATGGTTAATGCCAATTTGGATTGGAGTTCATGTCAATTCTTGAGGCATCGAGAGTGGTTTTTTGGGTTTTTTTACTCGGTTCACGATCATCACAAAATTAACAAGCCCCCAACAGAACTACCTCGTCCGCCTCGTCAGCACCTCAGACCTCTTACCCACCTCATCCTTCTGGACCTACCTCAACAACGTCGGACTCATGCACACGGGCCGTCCAGGATTCAAGCACCGTGAAAAGCGCCCTGATCTCAAGGTCGACTATATCCACATGTCGGCTTTGTTGGGTTACGTGGAAGATATTGTTGTTGGTGCTGTGCTGGCTATGGATGAGATTGATTTGGCGATGAAGGGAAAGGTTATTAGGGCATTTAATAAAGTTTTGGTACGTACTTTTGTAGATTCTGAGCGGTTTAGGTGGGGCATTCTGATTGACTTTTGCCATAATAGTGGATTCAAAACGACCTAATGGCGAGACATTACATTACCGATGGAGAGGGATCTACAAGTGCTCCAGCGGAGGGTGAAGAAGCAGGTGCTGGTGAATGTCCATTCAAGGGCTAATTTTCCTCCCTCATTCTTTTCAAAATCCTTTGGGCAGAGGGAGTTTGGTGTTTGGGAAATATCCACTTTATGCTGGGTAGCAACAGTGAAACTTTAGAATGGCTTTTATGGATGAAAATGAAAACTCGACTCTTCATACATTCAATTTCGTTGCTTTTACTGTATAATTTGGCGGTAGGTGCAACACGCAGAGTGACGCTTGGCCCCCTTCTCTCTTTCAAATTCACTTTTACAATTAGCCGAATTCTCTTCGAACTACGCCATTATTGTGTCACGAGAAGCACTGGATTGTGAAGTGGCAAGGTTTAGAAGTAGTGGTTATCACTTTCTCGACTCATTCAACTTGCATGTGTGTTTCGATATATTCGCTTAGCCTCCAACCCCTATCTACACCGAATACTTACTACCCACTCGAGGAAATTCAGGCTACGCTGATTTGTAACTGGAATGACAAACAATGCTGCAACAACTTCAGAGTCGACCACCTCACACACCAAAGCTTTATCTTCGCATGGCGGCATTCTCGGTGAAGTTTGCTCAAGGAGGCTGGACTTTCCCTTCCTTCAAATGACAAATACCAGCCAGCCTCTTCGCATCGTGCAATCAAAATCTCAATTACAGCTCTACAAAGACATAAATTGTGAGGGAATGAGCCGCACGTGACTCCGGCGCTAGCAGGTGGTCTGTGCTCTGTATGATAAATAGTCCTCGCACCTTGGAACCTCTTTTAGAACTCCGTAGTCAATCTAGTCAACCATTTCAGGTATCCTGCGTACGAACCCTGACATAAATCTTCACTATATTTGGAGCTGCCACGCTTACACTCACCGAAATACTATCCACGTTGTGGCGGCGTTTTTGTGGAAGCACGCTATTTACGCCTCCCGCTACTAGAGGCTTTCTCAGCAATATGCGAAGGAATGACCTATTCATTACAAGGATCTTCCTTGTACTTGGTGTGCCCTTTTATACAATAATTGATCCCCATTCCATAGGACGTCTTCCCCTCGTGTGCAATTCTCTTTTATCCGGAATGCCCCGGATATACCCTCTTTTCCTAACTCCTTTGATATGCTTCGTACTACGAGAACGATCACATGCCAGACTACTTTACCAAACCTGTATTTCTTGCCTTGGAATTGAGCACGACCAATTATTTTGATATGTTACTCCAAAAAAGAGGCTATTGTAGGATAGGCAGCGTCGAACTGTTTCATCCTCGCATATAATGTAGCACAGCGTTATCGAAGTGCAGCCTTTACCAAACACCGCCAGTGTAAGACAAACCTGGCAAGTTTGCTTTCCACAGCCTACCCCGTTGATTTTTCCAGGCAGTTCATCTACATCGCGAATTCGTCTCGAACACGGGCCTTCACAATTCGGGAAGCCACATTGGTTCAGCTCCTGATGCCTCGGACGCCCACCCCGAAGCCAAGCTTATACTGAATTGAGGCTCAACCTTGTCTACCATTTGGAACTTCCAAATCCGACCTTATTCCCTGTCAAGAACGTTCTCTACAGTTTCGGCAAGCAAGGCTTCCACCTTATCGTGCATGCACATCGTGGCTGAGTTCGGTTTCGTGCAGTACTGCGCCCCAGATTATTGTCGTGATATTTCATTGGGCTTAAGGCTCTCGTAAGCCCTGTACTTTTCGTTTGCCCCCTTCCCCGCTTTTTGGGCTCATTCACGAATCAATGCTGCCCCACCTTGTGCGCTCTCGACGTCACCAGGATATGTTGGCAGTTACCTACCATTCAGCTTCTAGTTTTGATTTATTGAGCCATTATTTTGTCCTCAACAGCCTTGCTATAGTTGCTCTGATAACCCCCAGATTCACTTCGGAAAAAAGATATTATTTCTCCCAAGTCCTTCACCAAGCGTACAAAGCAAACGCCAGCGCTACGTTCCTTCCCGCCATTGACTTATCTAAGTACCTGTCATCATGGTCTAAGGCCAACTATTTGCAAAAAAATATAGCAAACATCACCCTAACAAGATGAGTTTTGGCGCTTCACCATCTGATATTATCGTCACTGTCGCTTTCTGTAGATCGCTTTACAGAAAATGCCGCGATGCGAGTGGTGTAAGTCCATCAAGTTTAATGTGGTTTCTACAGCACAACAAGTCTAACTTGTATTTAGGAATATGATGAGATTTCTCGCGAAGTTAACGCTCTGCATACCGTATTGCGACATCTAAATTACGAAGTCGAAGCTCCCGAATCTCCTCTGAATCGAGATCGGTCGCTATGGAGCAGTCGATTACAGCCCATCATAGGAGACTGTGATTCGACCCTTCACCAACTCGAAACCCTACTTCAGAAATATGGCAGACTTGCGTCAGATGGAAATGGCTCACCCTCCACCCCGAAAGTGCTCGTGGATAAAGTCCGATTTGGCAGTAACGAAATGGACCAACTTGGTGCAATTCGTGTCAAACTGATCTCCCATAAGACCAACCTTACACTTTTCCTAGACACCATACAACTCCATGAGACCGAAAAGATTGCTACGGTTTTGGAAGATCATAGCGACCAGTTAGATACCATACTTGATAAGGTCGACGCGATCGCGGCGAGAATGGGCCCGAAGTCAGGAGGAAGTGTGATAATCACTTATGGAGACGATGACAAGGAAGTCTGGAAAGATTTTCGGAGGGAGTTGATTGCAGAGGGCTTTTCAAGTTCTGTGCTTCAGCAACACAAGGTAAGCATGATTGCCCTTTGCTGGTTCCACATACCTCTTTACCTTTCAACATTACATTCCGATATTCCTGTTCGAAATCATGCTTCGCTTAGGATATATACCCCTTATGAACTTAGAGGAGGGTGCACCAAGAAGGTAGCGAATGTTTGCAACTCGCAAATTTTGCAAGTGCACCCAGGGTTCATTAACTTACAAGACAACCCCCCCCTTTTCATATTAGAGCACCGTTTTTCATAAAACAATGATCAATAAATTCATTTTCATATACAATGAGTGACCGCTTTGGTTGAGGCCCGAAGAAGTCGTTGCCTCTACAGTTTAACCCCAACGCAGCTTTCATAAAAAAAAATGCTTGAGAGACGAAATAATTTCAACAGGCTGACAGCTCTCAAGGATGTCCTTCGGGCTTACATTCGTGAGATTGATCAAAACGGTCTTCTCGATGAGGTTCCAACAACGCCACAGCCAGGATCGAGCGCAGGGATGAACCCACATCAGTGGTTACAAAAAGACCAACCACAACCTTCGGCTACTTCTACATCCTTGCCAAATCCCAAATCCCTGAGATTTGATGATGAAGGAAAGTCGCTGATGGATAAAGAGGAAAGCATGAAATTCCCAACAACGTTGAAACCCGAAAGTTTGAGGCCGCGTGATCTAAGAAATATTGGTCCACTGTGAGTGAGCCGACATTTCTTTGGAAACCGGAAGTTAATTGAAGTTACAGTTCCCCAACACAACGAGAAGAGGAAAATAGCCGAGTCATTGAGGGACAGAGATCGCCAATAATGCAGCTACAACGAGCCAATTCATATAGCGTACCATCCACCAGCATAATTGGCTCAGAAACCGATATTTACAGCGATCCAACTCCACCTCCATATGGATCAATCATCAGAACAAGCGATTTGCTTGCATTGAACCAAGCTTTGCAGGTACGACCAGCATTGCTATCAAGCAGTAATGGAAGTTATAGATCTCTAGATGGAACCGAAGCGAGACGCTCAATTGAATTCAATCCCAGTGATGATGCTGTACTGGGTTCACTTTCTTCGAACGTCGTAGCCATTCCTATTCGCTCCAGAAACAAAAGTTTTGACCCTAACAATGTCTTGGCCACAAGTTCCAGTTCCAACTCACCGAGTTTTCGACTGGCGCCAGACTCAAATGGAAATCCGATTCCGCCAGATGCAAAATGGACCAAAATCAATCGTCGCTTAGTTTCACCCGAAGTACTGAACCAAGATAGGAGACGGTACGAAGCGTAAGTTACCCCGATCCAATACGAAAAAGACGGCTATTAATGGAACCTCTAGGCGTCCAGACTTTGTAGCAGTCTTAGGTGTACTTACTAGAAAGGAGATCGAAGAGTATGCAATTCGATCAGAGGCACTACGAGCAGCGCGGAACAGGTCAAATCAACCAGAACCTCCAGTTCAGCGTTCCAGTCGAAAGACTAGCGAAAGTAAACACCACAAACGAGACAGCTCCAGTTCATCTTTGTCATCCGAAAGCGACTCGCCGAATTCTGAAGGCCGAAGACGACAGCATTCAAAGAAGGGCCGTCGATCCTCAGTGACAGGTAGTGACGTTGATACTCGCTCTGGATACCCGAATGCATACGGTGTCTACGTACCGCCCTCGCCGTCTTCAATACTCCCAAATTCTGATCGTATTCCACGTTCAGCCCGCAATGAAGCAAACAAGAGCAGAAATAGAAGTCCGTCATCGAGTGATAAAGACGAAAAGCACTCGCATCGTCCCAGAAGAGAAAAAGAGGACTCGCGGAGGAGTCATGGCAAGTCAACTAAAAAGCCATCGCATCAGAACTCTTCCCAAAAAAGAAGTAGTAGTTCGACTAGTACGCGGGATAAGGGCAGGAGAGGTAGTGGTTGGAGAGATGGCATTGCCGCGGCGGGTATCGGTGGAGCAGCGGTGAGTTTGCTAGGCGTGCTTGCTGAGGCTGCGGATGGGTTTTGATTTAAATTTCTGTAAGATTTTTCGGTTCTGGAAATTGCAATGGAAACAGGAATGGGAATTTGTGGCATTTGGGGATCATTTATTTGAGCACAATTTTGGTAATAGGCAGTAGGACGGAAATACCCAGGGACTACAGTCCGGTCATATGATGGGGATATGGACTTGGAACGGCATTCGCTAAAAGCCCGCTCAGGGCGGAAGACCTATACATCACTTTCATAAGGCACAAAAAATGAAACCCGTACAGAAAGGATCTCGGAGGCTTACTCCGGGGCCGAAAGATTGATGGTTGATTCCCTTAGTAGTCCTGGACGTATGGAATGTGTTCGTATAGGGTTACTCCCAGCTTCTAAGTCAAGTAGAGCTGTTAGACGCTGGTCTAAGCATGGGTTCGCTTACTTCATGATATGCCAAGCCGCGATATAAATAAGAAGTCACTCCCCACACTTCGCTAACTTAAACATACCCAAGTACCGATTCAATTCGTGCTAAGCCTCTTCTGAGCTGCGGCCTGGGCATGAGTTTTAAGTGGACGACAGTGAATCTGTCCGCGAGTAACCTAGTACATTTTGTGGATGTGACTTTACAATCGCACAAGTCGCTTGACCCCCACCGGAGGGATTTGGGGGACTAGGAGCAGAAGAAAATCACCACCAAAAATCCGGGGTTGCTTCGAGTTTCCATAAATACATAGCTAATGGGGTAGTAGAGTGTGAAAGCATTTTTAGTCATTCCAGGGTAATGAACAAGTCAACTCTGGTTCTTGAGTTTTTTGTCCTTCCCTAAGGCCCCGTGTTATGCATATCCTTCCCAAATAATCGCTTGAGTGTAAGTGACTTGGGCCAGGCCGGGAGACGAACACGCCGGGGGGGGGGGGGTGCAAGGAGAATTTATAGTTTATGTACCTGTGTGGAGCCATATGCGGAGGTCCCCACCTGTCAGGCGGGGGAGAAACGCCAATAGGGTGATCTTTCAGGGGGGCAAACTTACCCCGCAACACACTAACGACGATGCCCAGACCCATTATTCCAACGTCGTTCGTTCGTCGACAGCTTCTCATCATCGAATCCAATGCCACCTTGACTGCTATCCAGGCCGCGAGTTATGCCACGATCATCAGTACGACGAATGGTCAATGATACATTGAAAAATCGACGACCATACGATTTGGAAGGGGGAAAAGAATCTGACGGTACGGGTACAAGAGGCTTTGATTGAGTGGTGGCACTGTGAATTCTCAGCCTAGGCGAGAGGGGTTTTATAAACCAATTGATGCAGGATCCCTCGCCTTTTCCTTAACTTCCCCTTCTTGTAATTGCTCGCTGAGACGAGCATGTGCAGTGCCCCGCCATGCATCGCGGTTTGGGACGGATACTTCTCGCAACTTGTTCGGATGGTTCGGTGTCTATGTGACACGAGGACAAGGCATAGCTTCCCCTCTTTGTTCCCAGTTGGTAAGAATGACAAGTGCTTATTGCTGTGGTCTTCAGATCCGAGCTAGCTTTACTTATCCGTCGACTTTTACTCAAGTGATTGATACGAGCTTTTTCATTTCTTGCGCTGAGCTGGGAAGTATTTGCCGCAACGACTGGAAAGATTGCCGTATTAATTAGTTTAGAGCGCCCTCTCTCTCTCGTTTTTGTCCTCATTATGCTAGGATATCTGAGAGAAAATAACAGAGGCCCCGAAAACGGGAGGGGGTAGCGCTCTAAACCAATTGATACGGTACTCCTCTCTGCAGTGTTTTGAGATGTTGAGAAAGCTTCTTTACATAGGCACCAAACAGCATGCAGCCCCATCTTCTACTTGTTCTAGTCGAACTTCTTTACGAAGGCCCCACAGGAGGTAGTTTGCGGGGTAGCGCCTTGGACTGTACTGTCAAGTACCATAGCAGCCCCTGTTCAAAACTCTTTTCTCCCATTCGATATCCCCATTTAGGCCTAAATGCCGTACTATTCCCATGCGTTGTACGGCCTCAAGTGAACTCTTGGGTTTCATGGTTCAGTATTTCCGGTCAATCACGGCCTGCATGTCTTCTTCCCAGGATCCATTGACCCATTGAGAACCGATGAGGGGTAAATTCAATGCTATCCCGTCTTGTACATGCACGGATACCCAGAGTTGCCGGCTGTGGAAAGTTTGAGGCCCAATTGAATTCCAACAAGGGCGTGGGAGGTACGAAAGGGGTCCTGGAAACCCCTGTGAATGTGAGCTTTAGCCAAGGCAGTATGGGGAACTGGGTTGGGCGGGGTTGGGAGGGGCTAGGTGAAGTGAATTATTCAAAAGGAGGGGTCTTCCCCCTATCCCCGCGAAAGACTGTCTATATAGTAGGTCGGAAATGTGGTGGAAGGAACTCTTTTACAACAACTTTACAACACTATTACAACAACCAAACATCGAGCACATCCAACTGAGAAGATAGGCTCAAGCAGTCAAGATGACGATTCCAGACGAAGTTGACATTATCGTGTGTGGTGGTGGAAGCTGTGGATGTGTCGTTGCTGGCCGGTACGTCCAATCGCCACTGTTGACAAAGGGAAGCTTTCTCATGTCCTCCTAGATTGGCAAACCTCGATCACAACCTTCAAGTCCTCCTCATCGAAGGAGGAGAGAGCAACTTGAACAACCCATGGGTTTTCCGTCCTGGAATTTGTAAGTTGGCAAGTAGCTCAACACTCATTCAGTACTGACACTCCAAAGATCCTCGTAATATGAAGTTGGATAGCAAGACTGCTTCCTTCTATCACTCTCGTCCCTCCGAATGGCTCGCAGGACGCAAGGCTATTGTTCCGTGCGCACACATTTTGGGTGGTGGATCGTCGATCAACTTGTAAGTCAATAGGAAATCCCAGGGTACCGTATCAATTGGTTTACACGCCCACCTCTTCCCCCCCTTTGATCTTGTTGTACCAGACCTATAAGAGAGAATGAACCTTGAAATGGGAAACGGGAGAAGCCTCTCCCATTCTCCTCAATTCTCTTTGATGTCTGGCACATTGAGGCCTTGAATGGGGGAGATGGAGTGGGGTTATAACTCAATTAATGCGGTACTTTGAGGAATACTTGGATACGTACTAACTGCAATCGAAGTATGATGTACACTCGCGCCAGCGCTTCAGATTACGATGATTTCCAGGCCAAGGGCTGGACCACCAAGGAGCTTATCCCGCTCATGAGAAAGCATGAGACATATCAACGTGCAAGCAACAATAGGTATGTTCAAAATGTAAGACCGAGTGACGTCTTGGATGACTGACAGGAAGTTTTCCACAGAGACATCCACGGCTTTGAAGGACCAATCAAGGTTTCTTTCGGAAATTACACCTACCCTATTATGCAGGATTTCCTCAGAGCCGCAGAGTCCCAGGATATTCCTACTACTGATGATCTCCAAGACTTGGTTACCGGCCAGTAAGTAGCTTTCTATGCGGGGATTATCACACCAAGTCTTCAAACTAACCTCAAATGTAGTGGCGCTGAGCACTGGCTCAAGTGGATCAATCGTGATGTAAGAAATTGACAATATACATGTCCGTTTTATCCCGCAAGACAAACTGACAAACAATATCTAGACCGGCCGACGAAGCGATAGTGCTCATGCATACATCCACTCCACCCGTTCCGTTCACCAGAACCTTCACCTCCTCTGTAACACCAAGGTCGACAAGGTTATCATCGAGAATGGTCGCGCAGTTGGTGTCCGAACTGTACCAACGAAGCCTCTTCACCCATCTGTAAGTCATCGCATCCCTCCTGGTAATTCATTATTGATAGGAGTTCTTCCAAACAGCAAACCTCCCGTACTTTCCGTGCACGCAAGCAAATTGTTGTATCAGGTGGCACTCTTTCCAGCCCATTGATCTTGCAGCGCAGTGGTATTGGTGACCCACAGAAGTTGCGAAAGGTTGGCATCAAGCCTATCGTGGATCTTCCTGGTGTCGGTCTAAACTTCCAGGATCATTATTTGACTTTCTCGGGTATGTCTTCAGCCCCTTTATTCACTTGATCAAGCCTTAACATCCCACAAGTATATCGTGCCAAGCCCGACACCGAATCCTTTGACGACTTCGTTCGTGGCGTTCCAGAAGTTCAGAAGGCAGTCTTCGATGAGTGGAACCTCAAGGGTACCGGCCCTCTTGCCACCAATGGCATCGAAGCTGGTGTCAAGGTTCGCCCTACGGAGCAGGAACTGAAGGAGATCGAGGGTTGGCCAACCCCACACTTCAAGAGTGGTTGGGATTCATACTTCAAGAATAAGCCCGACAAGCCTGTTATGCATTACTCTGTCATCGCTGGGTCAGTGAATGATGGCATTTTGACTTGAGTGAATTCTGCTAATGCGGGGTAGATGGTTCGGTGACCATATGTTGATGCCACCTGGAAAGTTTTTCACCATGTTCCACTTCTTGGAGTATCCATTCTCGAGAGGTACTACCCATGTCGTTTCGCCTGACCCTTATGAGGCACCCGACTTCGATGCTGGTTTCATGAATGATGAGAGAGATATGGCACCAATGGTCTGGGGCTATATTAAGTCTCGTAAGTCAAAATTTCAATACTGTTACGGAAAGAAAGAAATGCTAACGATATTTCAGGTGAGACTGCACGCCGCATGGATGCCTACGCTGGTGAAGTCCAGAACATGCATCCATTCTATGCCTTCGACTCTCCTGCTCGTGCCAAGGATATGGACCTTGAGACTACCAACGCCTATGCTCTACCTGGTAACCTCACAGCCAACATTCAACACGTAAGTTTATCTGCTTCAACTTCTCTTATACCGTACTAATGTCGGCTCTCACAGGGCTCATGGTCCCAACCCCTCGACAAGCCGGCCGCAGCCAAAGTAGGCTCGCTCAACAGCAACCAGAAGACCATCTACGAGGATCTGAAGTACAGCAATAAGGACATCGAGGAGATCGAAGAGTGGGTCAAGCGTCACGTTGAAACTACTTGGCACTCTCTCGGCGTATGTCCTAACCCCCTTTCGCTTATTTACATCATGCTGACAATCAATTAGACTTGCTCAATGGCTCCACGTGAAGGAAACTCCATTGTCAAGCACGGAGTTCTTGATGAACGTCTCAATGTCCACGGTGTCAAGGGTCTGAAGGTCGCAGATTTGAGTATCTGCCCTGACAACGTTGGTTGCAACACCTGTAAGTCACTTCGAAGCCATTCATCAAGTTCTACTTTACTAACTTGAAAAGACTCTACCGCACTTTTGATCGGTGAGAAGGCCGCTATGCTCGTAGCTGAAGACTTGGGATACAACGGCAGCGCTTTGGACATGAAGGTAAGTATCTTTTACTCTTCTCACGTTGCCCCACATCGCCACCTTATATTAACATCAACTTAGGTTCCCAACTACCATGCTCCCGGTGAACTTTCCGGCATTGCAACATCCAGATTGTAGGCTCGCACTACAAGCTCAATGGGTGAACCGGTGCCCGGAAATCTGGGAGGTGACAAATTGTCCATGGCTTTTTTCAAGTGGACTTCTGCAACTGCAGAAGTCAAGGTAGGGTTTCCAAATGATCATTGAATCAATAAGGGAGGCTGTACTGAACACAACGCTCTTTTTCTTTGCTGGCAAATTAGGAGTTCTTCGTGTATTTAGCTAGTACAGAAAAATACAAAAAAAAAGCTGTTATTATTGCATTGTGTCCTTCCCTGGCGATCTTTGACTGGGCTAGAAGACGCTACATTACGCGTCGGATTTGAAACTATAGATGCGTGATTATTTTTCATAGGCGACAAGAGGATGTAAAAAAAGCATATGTGCTGTAGCTGCACAAGGCTTACACTTCAGCATCTGCGATAATGTATTAATAAGTCTAGAGCGCCCCTCTCTCCCGGTTTGGGCCTTATTGTGCCAGATCGACCATTACAGAGAATTGAGGTTAATAGGAGAGTATCTCCCGTGAACGAGCCTCTCCCATAAAGGAACATCACCCGTAAACGAGACCTCTTGTCATTTTGATCTCTATTCTTTAAAATGGTCTGGCACAATGAGGGGAGAGGGGAGGGGGGGGCGCTCTGAACCAATTGATGCAGTAGCCTCAGTAGAGCACGTATTAGCAGGGGTATATATAGTAGAACGCTGCAAGTAACTGGGACCATCTATCCCGACACCTCCAACTATTGCATTGCGAAATTTGAATTGATTGGATTTGAATGGACGTCTCGAGATGCCAAGTTACTTGCATATATCAAACCCCAACCAAACGCCAGCCCTCTCCCGTTTCTCTAAAATGCACAGTGGCTTTTGCATCAGCCCCTTCCGTCTCCCTCAACGTTATCACTTGAATTCTTCCACACCAGGTCTCTATCGGAACTCGCTTGAATGGCAGTAAAAAAATAGCAAGATGGTCATGAACAGAAGCAGTTTGGTTGTGGAAGTGCTATCCACACGCACACAGGTAAAATTCTCGAGAACTTTCTCGTTGGCTGGACTCATATTGACACTGCCGTCACCTGTCTCCAACGAGCAGTAATTGAGTTTTTAAAGCGTTCACGAATGATTCCACGGTTTCCACGATAGCTCCGCCATTATGCCATAGATTCGCTCGCTGTTAGGCGAGTATGTCCATAGATCGTAGGTTAAACTCTCATTGCCTAGGAAATAATAGATAGCCGAAGACAGGCCTGTGAGAGCTTTTTATGTGATTGTATACACACAGTCTCGTAGCCACCACTTAGTTGAGTTACAAAATACCGACGATTTGTTAGTAAGCTAGTTGAAAGTAATTGATGAGGCAACTTGCGGATATCCACCCCCCTTTAGACAATGGTGAATCACTACAAGGCCGTCACCATACCCCCCGTCTCCTCAACAATCCATTTAGCTTAAGAACACAGGGCAACACATACCACATTAATTGATTTAAAGCGCCATATATCTCCCGTTTTTGACTTCATTGTGCAAATTCATTACAGAGAATCGAGGTAAATGCGAGAGTTTCTCCGGTGAACGAACCCCTCCCGTTTCTAAAGCCTCTATCATTTTGACCTCCATTCTCTCAAATATCCTGGCACAATGAGATCAGAATTGGGAGAGGGGCCGTACAAAAAAATTCGAACCCATCCCAGATTCAACCATGCACCAACGTGGCATGATAGACCCCTTGAACTCAAATTATCCCAAAACATCCACGCCAGTCCAGTTTTTCTAATTATTGGATTGCATTTCCAGTTCGTCAAGAGGCGCTTATCCTCAAAATTGCGTACAAACAAGCCATCCAGAATCCAGGATTAAAGTCTCACATGATTACTTTATATGGACGTGCGTCTTCGATGCTTTTAAAGCCAGGTAGTAGCCACTTGGCTGAACTCAGATCTGAACGTAACCTACGAACATAGTGCATAGGAAAGATAGGATAGTATTTCGCGGCCAAAAAAACGCGAGATGAAAGGCTAAGAATGATCGCAAAATGGAGGTAAGCCGAAAGACCTTTTTCGGTTGGGCACAAGACTAGATGGTATTGAGGCTGGCCGATGAATCAATTTTAACATGCGTCTCTATTCAAGCACACATCATTCCTATTAGCAAAAGATTCTATGATACCCTCCCTACTGAGATAGCATATTTACATCAAGGCATGTAAAGCCTTCACACCCCTTTCAGCAGCGGCGATATGCCAAGGTCTCGCATCCCCAGGACCCGTCGTCCCTCTGGCTCTACTCAGTGTACCCAGGCCCGCGTAATTCAAAAGCAACTCCCTCAATTGCCCTTCATACCAGGTTCGAGGATTACCATTCACCTCGCTGTGGATGATGTTGACCTCGACAAGTATGGGGGTGGGCGTGGAGTGTTTGATAAGATACCCGGACATAAGTGCAGGGGAAGGTCTTAACAGAGATCGTGAATTGGAGAGGCGGTGAGCGAGGATCAATCCGTGTGTTTGATCGGTAAGAAGTAGAAGGCGGGTAGAAGGATCGGGATCGATAGTGGAAGCTGCATCGCCAGGCGTTGTGATATGATGAGTTGGTGTCGTGGATGTCTCCGGGGATAGTATGTGCCCTTGTGGAGTAGATCCAGGTGTGGTGGTTTGTCCTGCATCTCTGGCAGTGGCAAATGTGGTGATTGGTGGGAGAAGGCGTAGGGAAGGTTCGGGTTGAACCGTTATGAGTGTAAGATTGAGCTGTGCGTCGTTTTCCCTTGCCGCAAGATTTAACCATATCTCCACTTCTGAGGAGTCCATAACTCCTATTCTAGCGACCATGAGTCGCCAGTGAATCTTTTTTCCAGAAATGAAATCAACAGTTGTACTCCATATTTCACGGGCAATATCGTAGAATGACATTGAAATAGGTTCACTCTTGCGCCCCAAACAATATGACGCAGTCATTTGTTGAGTGCCCCTATTATCGGTCCACACCGCTGTGATCCATCGGCCATCGACACTTTGCGCATACGCGATATGGAGGCATGTGTTCTCTTGCAATAGAGATGCAGATGGATTCGAGTTGAGTTTGAAATCAATAGTTCGGGGCAGCGGCCGTTCCAACATGATAGCCGGGCACGATGTCGATGATTCGAAATCCATACAGCGGTCGTAAACCTCTAGTGCCAGGCGTGCATACTCCGAAGGTAGTGGAACCATAATCGAAGTTGGGGAGTTGATGAAGTCCATTGGAATGAGTTGCAATACCAATTCGTTCGACGGTTGTATCTTTTTGTCGCTGAGTGCTTTCTTGTACAATTGAAAGAGGTGTTGGAATGAAGCGCATATATGAACGAGAAGAGGTGCATTATCGGTAGGGTATACAAAATATACTACAAGGTTTTTTCCGTCCACAGTTGCGGAAGCAAGTGCTTGACTCAGTCGTGCTACTGTGTCTCGGAGAGTTGCGAGATCGCGAGAAGAATTCCGATCTAAATCCAGAGGAAAGGGCAACATGCCATTGCTAAGATCCTTCGAAACCACCCTATCGTGAGTACCTAGCCTATAGGACTCGTAGGTATTTTTCAATTGCTCGAGAAATGTATTTACATTTGAAGGAATTCCGTCGATATGCGGATATACACAGACGGCTTTGACGTCTTTTCCGCCTTGGGACGGGGCCAAGCCAAGATTCTCCCAAAAGTTGACGGCCGAAGGAAGAACTGAGAGTTTTGAGTCTGATCGCCGAAGCTCCAGCTGAGGAGGATATATCAGAAACGGATTGTTCACTCTTAAAGCATCTGGATTATTGCCCATGCGTGGATTCACAGGTCGTGGCGGTAGACGATGAGCCTGATTTAGGACGGGGATGCCCTGAATCTCAGAAAACGAGCGCAACGTACAGGCATTGGCATCTTTGAAAAATGACCGCGTCGCTCTTGCCACGCTTCGAATAAGTCCTCCTTTGGTCGTCGCTTTATTGAGAGTAGATTCGCTGCCAGATATCCATGGTAATTGAAGGGTACCCGAAACTGCCTGCTCCGTAAGAATTTGAGCCGTGGCAATACACTCGAGATCTGTCAGAATATTCGAAGGCATATCGGGCTCTGGGGAGGTAAAATAGGTTGCCAAAGACCAATCAGCAGTTTCCGCGTCCAGCGGTGCAACATGCGATCCAACAGCGGATTGGGGAGTGCTAGCAGATTGCTCAAAGTCAATAGCCATAGGATCAAATTCCGCGATAGCGTCTCCCTGTGCACTTTCTCCGGCCCACTTGTCGTCGAATCCGATTTTAGGGACCAGAGAAGTCTCATCTGTGGCATGGCTAATGTCATCTTGCTCAGAAGCCTGACTTGCACCTTCTGAATCGAGCAGAAACTGCATTGATTCGTCTGGCGGGGGTTGTTCGGGGGGCTTCTCGCCAGCTAGAAATTGTGGAAAATTATTTGTTACAGGGTCATTAGTCTGTAACTTCTTCCTGGAGCTTAAATATTCTGTTTTGGGGAGTTCTGGAGAGCTCATAGGCTTCCGACGCATCGCTTCCTCCGAAAAGTTGAACTGGCCATGCGCCTCGTATTTCTTATCAACAGATGATAAAGAATTCTCAAAATCTATCTTGTCAAACAGGCTATCTCGACGAGACTGCTTCTTGGACCTTTGCGGCTTCGAATCCTTGACAAGGCGAAGAAATATTGACTCTTGATTGAAAGGGATCTGAATAGACTTGGTCGGAGTTTTGGTCTTTGAAACTTCTAATTTGTCTTTGGTCATACTGCGTTCAACGTCTGCCTGAGAGGATGTAGATTTTCCCTTTGCTTGATTTGACCTGCCGGTCCCTAACTGGCGAGGCATTGTATTAGCTGGTGGATGCATCCCACCCTTGTTTGAGCTATCAGCGGCAATCGGCTCTTTTACTGCAAGGTTCTCTTGAGCAGTTGCTTTGTTGTTAGGTTCTGGCGACTCGTGCTTCAATTCTGGCTGCAATTCGTCCGCGTCGTCAAAGAAGTTGAAGTCATCGTCTGTAACTGGAACGTCATTTCCAAATATGTCTCCCCCAAGATCACCAAAAAGATCGGCCTCATTATCGTTATCATTAAAATTCGTGTTGGAAGTGTTTCGCTCCTTTTTGACAGTGGAGCCCCACACATCTAAATCATTCTCAGCTGCACCAGATGTTATAGCAGCTGCACCATTATCTTGCGCACCGAAAGGGTTGATATTTCCGGGGGTTGAGACTGCGCCATCAAACACTGGAGTAGCTCCGACAGGGTGATGGATTGCGTCTGGGGGAGTAGGGTACATAGCGCCGGCGTTGCTTCCCCTCCGGAGTACAGCAGGGGAGTAAGTAGCTGATTGCAAAGCCCGGGTTTCGACATCCGTTTTCTCCTTGGACTTTGCTTCTGCAACTATTCGCTCCTTCTGTCGTTTTGAAAAGATACTCGATCTCTCATCTTTGCCCGAAAACCATTCTTCAGCAAATGCCAAAGGATCACGGCTTCTAGAAAATGGCTTTCCTTTTATAAACATATCCCGAGGTCCAGGATTAGATGTTTGAAAGCATAAAAGAGCCGGCCACGGAACAACCGTTCGTCCCTCAAGAATAGAGATGCCTTGGTTGTCAGTATTGAGGTAAGACGAGTGGCCATTGAGCATCTGCACAAACAGCCAACCGCCACTTTCAATTGCGAGTGTATCAACTCCCCTAGCGGACAGCCACTCGAGACACTTGGATTGCCAGGCTTTTACTGTACTTTCAGTAAGATTACTTAACTTCAAGTCCTGAGCGTTTCCCGAGAGTTGTGCGCTAAGCTGCATGGCTGGCAGCCCCTTTGAATTTTGCAAACTAAAGAATTTGGCAGCATTTCCGCCAGGCGCAAGTGACAAATCCGTCCCTGGGTTTAGCCTTTTGAAGCCACTTGACGCTATCGGGTCACAAACAACGCTCTGCAAATTGGATGTTGTATCAGAATAAGCTTTGATGACAAGTGTACCCAATGAGGTCAAACTGACATCCAAAACCGCCAGTGTGGCGGTATTCGTAGATTGCAGAGAACAATTTGCCGAACCTCCGGAATACGCAGTGTTGGAATTTCTTGAGATCAAAGTCCGGGAATTGAGTGGTATAAAGCCCTCATCACGGCAAAGTACATGCAACAACGACCCAAGGACTGCAGATATGAAACTCTCATACTTCTCTTTCTCCGACGGCCAGGTATCCTCTGGTCGATTGGGTAGTTTCTGCCCTGGAGAAAGTAATGGCAGCTCCTGCGAAACACCGTAGAGGGAGTTGGCTTGCACAGATCTTGCGTTCAACGCTAATGCATTTCGGTTGCTATTATCGAGGGACGATGAAGGGGACGAGTTACTGCTTGTGGAGCTCAGAACTGCCGACGTAGCCTGCCTGGCCCTTGCGAGGCTGGCCGGCTCAAAAATGCCCCTTTCCCTCCTGACGAGTTGTAGCCCTTGTACCTCCGTCGCTCCATGGTCTGCAACAACACGAGTCTCTCCTGAAGAGTCAGTCGTTGTGCTAGACGCGACCGGATTACAGAATACCCATATGCCATCTCGAAATGCGTCGCAGTGCGCTATCTTCCCTTGCTGTCTCCACGTAGCTTCCGTTTTCTGGAGAAGTTTCCTGGTCGTGCCCTGAGGCGGTGTCTGGAATTCCCAGTATTCGTAGTTGATGGTAGCAAAATCATTCTATTATACACGCATCAGCACATCCGCAAGTCGGTAGGGCCCAGTGTCACTCACAAATGACAATACATTGGTACTGTAGTTGCCCGGATCCATGACGCTGGGGACCGAGAATCATGTATTAGATCTGCAGACGCCTCTGGAAGCGCCAGCGAGACAGGCTCGAGGGATTGGCTGCTGGAGCAAGAAATATCATCTGAAGGCGCTTGGGAAAACTCGCAAGAGGTTTGTGAGCAACGGGGTCCTTCGAATGGCGGCGTGATTACGAGATTCGCTGGGCTCCATCGCCGCTGGAGACGCGATTCACTCTTCCGACTCCTTTGGGGCGCAATAGGTCGGTACTCAAATATACTAGGGCGAGATTGGGGCCTTGTTAAAGCAACAAGAGACGTTGCGCGCAGTGGTGGAGTTGGTGAATTGGTAAGAGCTCACAGCCCTGTAGCCCTACGTCGTTGGGTCGTTGGGTCAAGCGGGCTCCAAGCTTTTTTCGCTTCGAAATCGGCCCTGGACATCGACGCACAGGCCAGTCTTTGGTGCCCACGCAGCCACGACCTCTGTGAGGAAACAAAGCTTGCTCTCAAGACAACTGATTCAAACGGCACTCCTGCATCCATCCCCAACACGCAGTCTACTCGAATTGACCACGTGCCGTCTACATTGCATTTTCCAGGCCGAACCTTCAAACTTATGGGGGCCAGCCCCCAATCACCCGCAGTTCGCTTCGCTCAAGAGAGCTGAGCTGGGAAACATTCAGACACATCCGCCCCATGGGAAGACGAGCGCAGCGAGGACAGCCTCCACGGCAGTGGCCTCCGGAGGACCAGCAGAACGTCATCAGAGGAAGTGTACTGACTAGTGTGGGCCGGTAATTGCGCTTACGGCTCGCCTGCGTGGCGTTAGACTGTGGTTTGATATCAAGATGTTGCCGCTGTAAAGGATAGGGATTTCAGGGAAGACGTCTCTTCTCCTGGAATCGATGTCTTCTATCACTTAGCGTAGTCTAAGATGATCTTCTACCTATTTATGTAGGTTCAAGGAAAGACAGCTAGATTGGCAAAATCTCTACTCCGAAGTTTGAGGTAGAAGTAATCAAGAAGCCGCATACACCGCTCGTCACCCCCAATCCTCATAAACAGCTTCCCTTTATCAGCTTATATCACACAATTTTTATGCTTTGGTGTGCCAAATTTCCTTCATTATATGTAATATTCCGTCTGTTATTTCCCCGAAAATATTGTTTCTTCTCAACCTCATTAAAGCGTTTGAAATTCTCCACCGCAGCCGCAGCTGGACTGAGGTGGCCTTCGGATACCAAAAGTTTCGCCTGAAGCTGTTACTTGAGAAGTCCTTTTGGTTCCCAAGTCCTATTCTCATCTCATCTTCTCCTGAGTTTTCACTTTGTTCTCTGATATATTTCCGCAAAACGAGCCCCCTTATGAACAGCTACTAGTTGACATGAAAACCCCACATCAAGGTCCTCCTGGATAATCTGAGTGAGAATTTTCAAGGCTTCTTGTTGTTGCAGCACAGTTACAATGTTTCTATCACGTTTCGAGGGATGTTGATAATCATAAGCTTCACAGACATATCTCATCCATCCTGCTGCTCTTCATTAGATGAGACGTGGAACTGGGTAAGTTGTGAGTGTTGCTAAATTCCGGCTGAGTTGGGAATTAGAAACGTCAAACTTCAGCCTGACTCCCTATTTCTGCGAAATAAACTGGCCTTGTATTCCCACATTTGGAGCTTGCCCTCGGAACCTTGGTTCACGCTGCACGTGACTCACCCGCAAAGTTCCTTGGTCGCTCCTTCCCAACTTCAGCGTCGAAGTGAACTGAAGTCCCAATCAGGCAACCTTGGCGAAACTCACACTGGCACAATTTTCTTTTCCCTTTCACCTCCACCTTTCACATCATCTTCATCGACACCTGCCAATTCCCATCCACTGCTACCGAACTACAATCAACCTCACAGTCAGACCCATTGAGGGTTGATCAATCGGTACGTAAAATGCCTCCAGGCCAAGGCGTATTGTAATTGACATGATCTGCATCTTCCAGGCAGCCAAGATGGACATTGAGCAGTACGAGCAAGAGAGTCAGATGCACGAGTTCGCGACCGGTTCCGGTTGGGATCACTACAACGACGAGGAGGGCACACTTGACAATGCCTCTGCCGAGAACAATAGTGATGAAATCGAGCCTGCTTTCGATGGTCTTCTTGACCAGCAAGACAGCTATGTCTCGCGTGTAGAAGAGACCCAATACGTCAACTTGGAGAAGGACTCCCAAGCACCAGACAGAACCTCCTTCCGCACTACTGAGACCCGAGATAGTGAGGCCTTGCCTGCTACTCAAGCTCTGAATGACACGGCACCTCCAACACAGGCCCCGGTCAACTTTTTCGCCTTTGAGCGAAATCCTGCCATCGAGCCTGCCGATATTTCTGGGGGATTCAAGTTCGGCGTTGCACCCAAAGCTGTCGTTGGCCAATTCAGCGCCCGGCCTAATCGCAACGCGGCCACAAACCCCAACCAGGACAATGACAAACCCTCGGAACAATCTCCTGACATTGCTCCTGCTCGTCCATCCAATTCCACACTACCGTCTCGGCAGGCAAACCCAGTTCTTCGGAATCAGACTACAAGCTCCTCGAGCCGCAACGTTCCTTCGGCGGCTGCTATGAATCAGTCTAATCTGCCATTAAACCAATCCACACCGGTAGCTACCAAGCCAATGCCTACTGAGCCAGCAGATATTTTGGAGGGTTCTTCTAAACACACCGTGCCAGTGCAGCAACCACCCAATGCTTCCCACAAGATAGCAAAGAAGTCGATCACAGGAGTCATTCCAGATGCATTGCCCCCAGCATCGGATGAGATCCGCAGTGCACCACCCCGCGAGATCCCGGTTCAAACATCAGGTGGGGAACCACAACCGACGAGTTCCGGCAAGTTCATTCCGCTGCCCTCTTCTTCTAAGCAGAAACATGGTTCCATGATCTCAACGCACACGGAGAGCAGCCGTCTTGCTGATCAACAGCCCTCTTCCCATTTCAACCCACCATCAGGCCACACTTGGAACGTGCCGACGAGTTCCGGCAAGTTGCCTCAACGGCCATCTCAATCTAAGGAGAACGTTGAAACGACACCTGCTGCTTCGAATGGAGATGCACGAACAAGATGCATACCCTCAGGCTATGGTCCTGAACGCGTTAAATCTGGCCTTTCAGCAGACACAAATTCGACCCGTACCCCAAATCGATTATCAAGACCTAGTCGCCGTAATAGCAAACGCTATGCCGCACAATCGAGTGTGCAGCAATGCCGTCACGAAACTCCAGTTTCCGTGGCTCGGTTAAGCAATACCGTACCCCATGGACAGCAGGAGGCGACATCATTCGTACCTGTGTCCTTGCCAGTTGAACAATTGGTACCTCAAGGAGATCAGATTATCGGATCCGAAGTATCCAAGATGACCGGACTGATGTCTGCTGCTATGAAGAGGTCAGAGTCAAATGCAAAGACTGCACAGACGGATTTGAAAAATTCCTTCGAATCTCCTGATATTCAGCGTACGACCGAGCACTATCAATTATCTCATCGCCCTGAAGCTTCCGTTTCGCAGCTCAATGCTACGCTGTCGAAAATTCAGACATTCCCAGAAGAGACATCGAACATTGAAGAGGATACTGTCGGAGCTCCTCCCGTTCACCCTGCCCAGGAACTACGGTCCAAATTTCCCCCTTTCCCCCTGGAGCCATCAACAAACCAAAATTGTGTTACTCGAACTCCCAGTATTTCGCGGCCTGCAGGACAGCGTGGAACAAAGCCATTCCCGGACGTTGTGCACGATAGCCAGCGTAGGCGGTATCAAATCCCTTCTGATATTCCCGCTATCGCGCCACCTCGGTCGCCATGCATTTCGGTCAGATCCAACACTTCGGTACAATTGGCGCAGCACTCTATGATGAGACCTGTTCATACAAGCATACAACAAGCTCGGAATCGCGATGACCACCAACAGCGCGTCCTGGGCCCAAGTAATCCTTCCAAAGTCTCGAAAGACCGCCTTCAAGAACGCATTCCTCCACGGAATGCAACACCGGTCATCAGCCATTCCAGAAGGGAGGGCAGGCTCACCCCGCTGAGAACACTAGTCCACACTTATGAAGAATTGGTTTATAGGCAGGAAGAAATGGAGGAGCAACTGGGTACACAAGAGAAGGAAATCGAAAAGCTGAAGAGTTCTGAAGTTGACTGCCTGAAGAAAGTTGAAACATTGGAAGCCGAGAAAATCCAGTTGACGCAGCGGGTCAAAAGATATGGAGAAATTACTGACAAGTACAAACAACACATGAACAAAGTTGTTGATGCACAAAATGAGTTGAGAGCTCAAGCAAGAGAAATGAAAGAAATTTCTGACCAAGCCATCAGCACGTATCAAAGCAGAGACTCTGGTGCAGATACCGCTGATGCCGCTGCTAAAAAAATTGCAAATACCCTGCAAGAGATCAAAGCCGCACAATCTAAGGCACACGATGCCGTAGCCAACGAGCGAGCCCTTCTTAGGGCAGAGAAACGGGCAGAAGAGGCTGCAAAGAAGGAGCAAGAGGCTGTGAAGAAGGAGCAAGAGTCGGCAAAAAAGCTTGTAGAAGGTATGCCCACAAACTTGCTTTTGCTTTCCAAGGCCTGATCTGACCTCACTAGTTTCCAACGAGAAGCAAACACTTTCAACACAGCACGCAGACTGTCAGTATCTATTACCTTCCCCAATTATTGACCTCAATCTAATGTCTCAAAGCACTCCGTGTGATTGCGCTACATGAATCGGAGCTTCAGAAACGATTGATCGAACTACAGCGCGAACAAGGCAACTCAGAAAAGCTCCAGAAGCAGCTGTCAACGCAAGAAGCTTCGCACAAGGAAGTCGTACAACTTCTAAAGTCGATTCCAACTGAAGTTGTGAAAGAGTTCTCTCGTGAGGACGGTGTGGTCGCAAATATATTGAACTCGGAGAGTACTACGCAAGCAAAGTTTGTCACAAAACAAACCTCAAATTTGCAGAGACACTAACATTTCATCAGAGTTGAAGAGGTTGCAAAGTTAATTAATGAGCTCAAGAGTCATGAAATGCAGCCGTCAGCATCCTTGGTCAAGCTCATCGAAGACCTGTTTGACCGGTAAGCTTTCATGCCCAGCTTGTAGGAGAATGAACTTATGGCTAATGATGCCTGCTTAGGATTCCCCAGCAGCCACAACATACCGAAGACGATGAAGCTACAAAACAACAATTCATATCCAAGCTCTTCGAGGATTTAAAGACATCGCTGAACCAGTTCTGTGTCGATTCCCAAACAGAGACAAACCTTAGAGCTCAAATCGCCGAAATTCAACAGTCTAGAATGACTCTACAACTGGAAAACAGCGCACGCGAGCTTGAGAACCAGAATATATCGCGGCAATTGGAAGATGTCCGACAAGAAGCAACGGACTGTCGAAATCAGTTAGAGACAAAGTCCAAGGAGTTGGAAACACTTCATGCTATACCCAGAGAAGATCCACGACTGCTTGCCAAGATAGAAAGCTTAGAGAGCACAGGTGCAAGCCAGCGTAGTGAACTCGAATCCATGCGGCAAGAAATGATTCGAATCCAGGAAGAGAATCGTGCTCTTCGAGAAGCAGCCAAGAATTCCCAAGCCAAGACTAAGCTGTTCGAAAAAGAAAAACAAGATCTGCTTGATGGTTTTAAACTCGAAACCAAGAAGAGTCACGAGCTTTCTCAGAAGAGCCAGATTGCAGTTAATGAACAAAACGAGACCACGATCAAGAATCTCCGTCAGCGATATAACGACAAGGACACTGAGTTTCAAGCAGTCTCGGAAGAACTCGGCGACGCAAAGATTGAGATAGAGCGTCTGAAGAATCTTCCAGATGACACTCAAAATCTGCTGGATCTGCAAATGCTCACAGAACTCAGTAAAAGCCTCGACGCTGACACACAAACCGAACAGCAACTATCCAAAGTTCAAACTCTGAATAAAGAGCTTCGAGCAGCTCGAATGCAGATGGGTCTGGCACAGCAAAGATCACAGCAACGCTTTGATACAGCTAGCACGGCTCAAGGTGCTCTGGGAAACAAGCTTAACCGGTATCAGGACGAGAATAAATTACTGGAGAGGCGTACGATAGAGCTCCAGAAGCAGGTTGCGGAGCGCGAAGAGAGTTTGTCTAAAGCGACGAAGAAAGATAATCTTAACCACACGATCATTGGCACTCCTAGGGATATGCTCCGAATCAACTCCCTCAAGAAGCCATCCACTTTAACGCGGCCAGCCGAGATCCCAGATTCGCAACCTGCAGTTGACAGCCAGCCAACACACGTAGAGGCGATTCGTAAGCAGGCAACACCTGTTCGCAGGGTCTCTGGACGCCTGGCTTCTGCACGGGTGAACACGACTCAGAAAGAAGTTCCCTCTACGACTTCACGCAGATTCGAGTCTCACCTGCAACCTCTGCGTCCGGCCACGAGCGCGCTTGAGCAGCCCATGGAGCGCCCAGGCGCATACTACAACCCCTCGCAAGCTTCCCAAAGCACTCCTCAACCAAAGCCGTTTTCCGAAATGGATTCAGGTCGCTCAAGTATCGCAAGCTCGCGTGATGACCCCGACTTTTCCGAGGATGAAGTAGAGTTGATTGGCCATATCTCCTCTTCTACAAAGCAACCAAAACATCGTCAACCCACAGCACTTAAGAGTGCAATGAAACAAACATCCAATGTCACCACTACACCTTCAAGTTCACAATCGAGTTCTGGTATCGGACCTACAGACTCTCGCGTCCCCCGAGAGGATCCCATGTTGAACAACAAAGCGGCCGGGCAAGGTGTAAACAGATCTCAAGGAAATCAAACCTACAACCAAAACCGCTATAACCGTGTCGCCGGACCACAGCCAAGTAAGGTTTACGGCAGTACGTCAACCACAAAATTGGCCATTTCGCCAATCCCCAATGGTGGAGCCAGTAGCCGCAACGCAAGCTTCACGGGCTTCGATAAGAGTGCCAAGCTCAACAAAAATGGCAAGCGCGTTGCAGACTCCCAGTCTGCATCCAAGATTACCAAAGTTTCAAAGACGCTATTTGCAAAGCGTCGCTAGTCTCTTGCGGACTGGTTAGGAAGGTCGAGAAAGATTCCGCCAGAGTTTATATCAAGGAGCGACCGACGTACTTGCCAATTAACGAAGATTGATACCACATCCATTTGCCTGCATCAGAATTCAGATGCATTCCAAGGTCCCACTCCTGTGGTGGTCGTGGCGCTCTCTCTTTGGTGGCATGGCTGGAGGATCTTATAGTCGATCTGGCGGAGATTCCGACGGAGAAGCGACCGATGTAGTCGTCAATTGACGATCTAGCTTTGCTCGATTAGCTCCACATATAGGACTATGTCGTTTTGCTGATTTTGCTAAAAATGAAGGATGGGAATGTTTGTCTGGAGACAAAGTTTGTTCTTTTCATCGGGAGTTTGCTGTAAATGATGCTAGAAATGAAGAGTGTGTTTTGCTGGAAACGAGTCCTGCACAATTGTACATCGAAATTTAGCTGTCCGATTTACAATTCAAACGAAATAGCATATCTGCAAGGCCTCCCCCCTCATCTAGTTCCTTCTTGCTGCAAGGTATACAGTGAAGAGTGGCCCTGACTACTCCTGAACGCCAGCCCATGCAATCAATGTTCTTCGTCCTAGTTGTACAAATATATTTCTCCTTGAAGGCCATGAACATCTTCCCAGTAGCAGCATGATCTTGGAGCTTAGTCGTCTCAATCCCGCGACTTATTTCCCGCCGCGCTTTTGCTCGAGAAAGAGAACCTTTTTTCGGACTGTAAGATGCAAGTTAGCATATATTCCATGTATCACAAGGTCACAAGAAAGCTATCTTCTCTGCTGCCCAGCTTGGAGGTGTTGTAGTCGTTCCGCGATCACCCCACGCTCCTACACCAGGTCTTATTGAAGACCACCTCTCATCCTTCCTCGCCAACTAACTCCCAGCCAAAAACCGGCCCAGAACATTTGGCGCATCTGCAAATAGGACAATCGTGGAAAGAGGACTTGACACATACCGACCGGATCGTATTTCAGCATGCTTAGCGGTCGGTGGACACGCGGGCGCATCATGGTTTTGTAGTAGCCGGTGAGGGCCATGGAGACGAGGCGAACGGAGATGGTGCGGGATTTGACTGTGAGAATTGATGTTAGTTGGGTGTGTGACATTGAGGGGATAGGGTAATTTGACAGGGAGGGAGGTACCTTTTTTGGCCATCTTGGTGGACTGATTGAACTGGAGGGTGTCGATTGACAGGCGAGCTGGAGTTGGAGCTTTGGGAAATTTTGTTGATGCCTTGGATGTGAGGTTGAGAAGATTCAGAAGTTGTCTTTTCGTGCACGGGCCACATCCGCAAGCGAAAAAGTGCAATCCCCGATTTAAGCGAGAACAGAATGTGAGTAAAGTGCGATGTGCAATGAAACTTTCCCATCGTCCCCAACCGGGAAGTGAACGCGCTCAACCAACGAACCTCCCCCTGTGTCCAACAGTTTCTCCTGAGCACCGGGTGAAGGCTGGTCCATGACGAGCGCTTTCGTACGCAATCATCTTTTTTTGCTTCCCATTTCTTTTCCTGTTCATTCGGAATCATTCCTCGTTTCCTCCTCGTTCTCAACCCGCGATGCGGCGAGACTTGAAGAAATCTTCGATAAAAATTTATTGCTATCATCGATCGGAAGTTGAATTCCAATCAGTCGGCCGATACCATACTCACTCCACTTGGAGGCATTTGAAATGCAGGGAGACCACACAATGCCAGCATGGATGCAATCGTATGCATGTTATCCTCCAGGTCTCCATTCCATCCCAGCTGGCCATTTCCGTAAGGTGCCAATATCAATGGGGACGCTAATCCATGGTCGAGGAACCAGCGGAGATATACGCAATCGCTGTACTTCATTCCTCCCAGATAGACTGCTTTCTCGGAATAAGATTGGAGGTAATGTGGCGCCTTCCAGAATTGCGACCAATTTTTCTTGTACGGAACTAACCTCTCTTCAGCAACGAACTTGAACTTCCACTCAAGACCCCAAACACGCCTCATGTATGCCTGAAATAACCCTGGGCTGACGTGATGTGTAAAAGAAAGGCCCATGATGACTCTGCCGCCAGCACGAACCCAGTCGGCTAGGCAAGCATTGAGTAGATATTCGACTCGTCCGACTGGCAACCTTGCCTCTGGATCTGTGAGGATGATAGCCTGGGTGCTCGCTGCATTAGAAATTGATAGGTATTCGAGCGCTTTCATATGAGTGGAAATGTGGATGATTTCGGCTCTAAATTCTATCTGCTTTATCAAGTTCTCGCGGAAGCGCCCATAGGATCCCCCACCGAACGAGAAGAAGACCACAGGTTTCTTGTCTGTCGCCATATTTGTTGAGAATTCGACAGGAAGCCGATGTCCAACGGGGGCAAAGAGGGTTTGCTCGCAAGGCAAATAAACTGGTAGGCTGGGGCTCCAATGGTAAGGTCGGGAATTTGTATACGGAGACAGACAGCTGACTAATTTGAAGAGCTGGCCTCTTCTTAAATACGACTAACTCATGATTCTAGAGTCCGCTTCTACGAGAGAGAACCATCTTGAAAGAAAGACGAGAATGGAACAGAATCGTTCAAGTCAGGGAAATTTCCAGGGTTCTTTCGCAATTTGCCCTGCTCAAATCCTTTCCTGATCCCCTTATCTCTTTCCTGTTCTTTCGAGGCGGTTTCTCTCTTGTTCCTTTCTTTCAAATTTAATCTCCCTCTTTGGTTGGAAAGGCGTTCAAGCTTCAAGACAATTCAATTGCACACAGCATTGCGACTACGACGGTTTTGATTTTTTCTTTTTGATTCAAGTTGACTCTAGCATACATTTCATCCGCGATCAAACTGTCAACTAGCAAGTCGAAGCGATGTTCTTCATAGGTCTACCACAACCATATTCCAATGAGAAATTGATGCTATCGGCACTGCAAAACTGTCAGATCTTGATTTGATACCGGGTGATGTTATACACACCTAATTTGAAGGCATCTCAAATGGGGGGAGAAGACCACAGAAAGCAATCAAGGTCGCTACAATGTGCTCGTCAGCGCGCGCGTGCCCAATGTACCCAAAATGCCCATTTCCACTGCCCCAGGCTCTCAAGATCGCTGGTGATGCCCCAGGTTGCCATGGAACGACATACACGCGATCGTCAAGGTCCATTCCTTCTGTGGAAATAACATTACCACGGTAACTTTTCGGAAGGCGATATGGAGGTAGCCAGAATTGTGACGCATGATGACTGTGTACAATCATCTCCTTTTCAACAGGCTCCTTGATGTTGCAGTTTTCGAGTCCCCATTGTATCTGCATGTACACCTGGAATGGGATTGGTTTGGCGTAACCTGCCGTGCCTCCCAAGGAAAAGGCCATTATAAGTCTGCCGCCACCATCCAGGAAAGTCGACAGCTGCCCAGTGAGAATCGAAGTAGTGGTGGTAATAGGAAGAGTTGTTATCTTCGCATCTGTGAGAATGATGGCTTGGGTATTTTTGACTTTCGGTTTGTCCATCAGATATGCTATTACTTCGTCAACAGTGGTGATGACTTTGACCTCCGCTCGCGAGCTCAGTTCGGATATCGTTTCCTCATGTGCATTGTCCGGCAGGTAATCCGACTTGCCAAGCGAGAGTAGGATCACAGTTTTGGTATCGGTCGCCATGTCGGGGAATTGGGTGCCAGGTCGATCTTTAGAAGCACGAAAGATATTCTGCCAGCAGAAAAAATGATCTGAATCAGGTCGCACCTATCAAATTCCACTTTCTAATAAGAGTAGCGTGCGTCTATCCAACCACGGTATTCAGAGCCTCAAGTCAGGGCTTTCAGAAAGATTAGTTCACAATCCAGTTCAGTAGGTTTTCCAGCCAGAGAATATGAGAGAGTTAATCCCAGGCTGCATCTAGCAGTGAGGACACGCCGAATATATATATTATCTGTGCTTGCTACTTCCGGGTTTGATGGTAGTATATCACTCGCAAACAGAGAGAAGTTTTCTCTCTATCAAGTCAGTTGCTGGCAACATGTGGCTTAATGATTACGTTTGTGTTCAAGCCATAGAATACTACTCGTCATGCTTCTGCCCAGCTGTTCTCTTGCGGTAATTTTTGAGTTTTCATTCCGTTGTTTCCTCTTCAAACAAGTAGGTTTCTTCTTTATGATACCAGCGTCTGATGTTGTCATCAGGCCGTGGTACAAGACTTAATGTTTGCGCTATCACTTATTTTGCCGATGGTTGAAAAAAATTCTGTTTTCAAGTATGATCATTATCTCATTATCTTTTCAAGTGAAACGAACCACTATCATTCGGCATAGACCTGGTCTGGTCATCAAAATATTCTCTGGTGCAATCGCGCCCCAGTTGATATCCCAATACTCCCATACCATCATGAAATCCCCAATATGTACAGTACTGTTATAATTTCTCCCACCCAGTTCACACAACTTGCTTTCCCAACAGCTTTTTCCGACGTGTGTCAACTACCAGTCTTTCTTCGATGCCGTTCGACCCCCTCTCATCCTTTGTACCGAAAACATCATTCAACATATCAACCATGTAGGTGATTGCATCTTTGCCCTGTTGTAAAACTCCATCCATCGCTAAGAATGGATGTGGCATCCCTCTCATGACTTTCAATTGCACTGGTACCCCGCTGCTCATTAACCTCTCTGCGTAAAGCACACCCTCTTCTCTTAAAACATCTAGCTCTCCGACAACAACGAGAGCTTTGGGTAACTTTGCCCATCTGTCTCGAACTCCGTACGCATCTTCGCTATACATCAGTGGGCTCGCTTCAGGGTCATCTGAAAATATCGGGTCAGTCTGAAGTTCGAGATCAGGGATTGTAAGTTGTGGAAGAATGGACTTACCCCACGTCCTCTCATCTGGTAGATAATGCTTCCTGAACCACAGCATTTTTTTGGCCGGTAAAGCGGGAGTAAACTCATTTTCACGCCAGGAATTATTGTTGAAAATAGACGCGGTATTATCAGTTACAGGGACCATCAGAAGTTGCGCCTTGAAAAAGGGGAGCGGCGAGTGAGGATTTAACGAGTTATAGGTGAGCACTTTATGTGTCATCACTGCGGCGAGGTTACCCCCCGCCGAAGAGCCACCAATTGCAACGAGATACGGATTGAGATGAAATCTCGCGACGCCGTAAGTGAGGAAGTAGATGAGTGCTTCCCACGAATCATGGACTGCAGCAGGGTATGGGACTTCGGGTCCAAGACTGCAAGATTTGAGTAAGCGATGTACCTTGGCCGTCGCGAAGCAATAGGGGCACAGTGCTTACCGATAATCCACAGTTACAACCACACATCTACTCCTCACACACAAATGCGTACACACAGTATTTTCCGTGTCGGCATTGCCCAAAACCCATCCACCACCATGATAATAAATCATCAATGGCCATCCACCAGCAGGCGATTCACCTTCTGGCGTAAAAACTCTACATTTCACATCCGGTCCTCTCGTTTCCCTTCTCTTCACCAAAATATCCTCTCTCGCGCCAACAACTAGCTGTGGACTTGCACCAGGTAGCAAAACTCCGCTTTTCCTCGAGTCGGCGATTGGCTGTAAATGCACCGGCTGTTGGTTGATGATATTTTTGTTATAGAACGCTACATATGTAGGGTCAAGTTTATCCTTGACGGAAGAGTGAAGCGGATATGGTGGATGGGTTTGCAGGTCGTCTGTCGAGGTAGCAGGGGTCATGGAACCCATTTTGGGGGAGGAGATTGCTCTCAACTTCTTCTTTACTTCTTTGTCTGAGATTGGGAAGAGGATTGAGAGACTGCGTAGTGTACGTGACTTTTTAGAAGATTTGGAGTTGGAGCTCAATGACAGAAATGAGTTTCTGCTTGAGGGTGGAGTTGTAGAAGAGGCTCGGCTGGTGGAGGAGAAGGAGGAGGCTTTGTGCTGTGTATGCTGTGTGTGTTGAGATGACGAAGAGGAGGATATGGAAGGCTTTTTGTAGTGGAAGTTGGAGAACATGGTTGCGGCATATGCTGGTATTGTCACATACATGCAGAGTGAGGTGATGTCGAGTAAAGATAAGATGTTTGCACATTGACACCCTCCCCTGAGGCTAGGAGGTCTAGAACTGGATCCGTCCTCGCCACCTAGTCTCCACGGGAACCCAAACCCAATCGACTATTTAGCAGAACTATAAACTACTACTGGCTCGGGCAGCGTAGCCCGTCCAAAATGGCTTAACCTTTCCTGACTAGGTGGGATTTAGGACCCATTCATTCAATCTCGGACCATTCAAGTCTGGCTGGCTGTACTGTCAACGCACCTGCATTCTCCATTAATTTTGTATCGTGGAATGGTTGCGCGATAAGGTGAGAAGGGTCCTTATATTGCAGTTCTGCAGACATGAAGTGTGTGCCCTGCTGTGCTCTATAAACACCGTTTGAGGAATACAAAGCCATTTCACCATGTCTAGAAAAGTTGATAGATAGGGCGCTGGACGCTAATTCGCGGGTGGTGGAGGTGTAACCATGCTGTGCATGTCCCGACACGTGGGAAGCTGGGATGAATGGCGTGGGATGCTGCCCGATGTGGGGTTTCGAGGCCATGGAGTAGTGGGGGGATGAAAGTGAGATCTTACTTACCCCTCCTCTATTTTCGGCCGTTCGGATGTTTATTTGGTAGCTAGTCCAAGTTCATATTCAGAAGCTCAATTAGGGCACAGAAATAACGTTGTAATCGACGCCGCTGCGTGCCGACATTGAAACCCCTCATACGACTTTGCCTGTTCCACTTCCGAGGTTAGCAGAGGACTGTCCTGAAGTGTAGGGAGTGGGGGATGCTCTCAGATCGACAAACATCGTCACAGTGCCTCAATATCGTCACCGCACCTCATCAGAACTTTGCCTCAGTTGTGAAAACCAATCAGACAAAGTTACCAAGAAATCAAGAATTGAAAACTTCGCCGCCAACAGCCTTTTCTCAAGCGAAATCAAGAAAATCATGTCCAACTCAACTAATCAGACGCCAATACGGTCCTTTCATAGCCCAGTCGCACATCCAAAGACCTGGGGAGGCGAGGCTCCAATATATCGCGCAGCCGATGATACTCTTCATTGGGTAGATCCACTTTCTACGCCGCCCGAATTGCATATTCTGTCCCTGTCTAATTCAGAGTCAGAGAAGCGAGAACGAGTGCTGTACCTTCTTGAGAGTGTGACTGTTTTGAGATTTCGAGAGGGAAAGGAGAATGAGGGGAAATACCTTTGTGTCTATCCTAGGGGAATCGGATTCCTGGACGAGGCGACGGGGAATTTGGAGGTCTTGAAGGAGATTATTCCAAAAGAGCTGGCGGATGTGAGGAGATTCAATGATGGTAAGTCACTCTATCAATAAGATCTGAGAAATAGGAAAAAAGCTCCAGCTGAGACATTATGAATATACTAGGTTGTATAGATGCAAAAGGGAGATTCTGGTTAGGGGAGATTGATAAATCCGTTTGTGCCAATTCTTTCGCTCCAAACATAAAGTGAGCTGTCTAACACATGGTAGTGTCTACCCTACGGTATCAAAGGTCCGCCTGAAAGTTACGGGCCACTTCGCGGCCGTCTTTGGCGTTACGACCCAGATGATAGTGTCCATGAAATGGATTCTGGCTTTGCATGTAGCAATGGAATAGGATGGAGCCCTGACTTCATTACTAGTCAGTCTTTCTCCCCATTCCTTTCCTATTGAACACGTGGTCGAGCCCTACACCGATGCTGACTTGACCGAAAAGTGTACTTCAACGACTCCGTTGGACAGAAGACCTATGTGTATGACTTTGACCTCGAAAATGGAAGCATCTCAAACCGTAAAGTGTTCCTCGACTTCGAGGGCACAGTTGATGAGCCTGATGGATTGACTGTTGAGTACGTACCATCTTAGACTCGACATAAAAACACATCGGAAACTCGGAAACTTTGAAGGCGGCGTACAATACTAACAAGAGAATCAAACAGTGCTCAAGGAAATATTTGGATAGCAATTTATGCCGGCCATGGCGTCAGTGAGTGTTGATTCTCCCAATTCTCAGCGCAACATTGACACCACAAGGAATCTACAACCCGTCGGGCACGAAGATCCACGAGATTCCAATGGCCGCAAGCAAAACGACTTGTCCTGCCTTTGGCGGCCAGGACCTGGATGAAATATTTGTAACCAGTGCGCGCGCTGGCGGAGAAGATGACGAGGGCGGGAATTTGTTTCGTTTCAAAATTCCAGCTGAGTGGGGACTCAAAGGACGAGAAAGGGGATTAGGAAAGGTGTGATGATGAAGGTATTGTGGTGACTGCAAAGTAGATCGGGGTCGGTTGTCCTGTATTCCAATTAATGCGGCAAGCCACTCTTTTAAATGTCAATAAATTTCATAAGACGCAAAGTCTATTGAGATCCTTCATAGATAGAAGCCCAGGAGAAGCAATGCAACATAGTAGCACACTAGTAGTTGTGCCAAATCATTCGAGAAAACAAGGTTAGATAGAATAGGAGACAACGGGAACTTGGGAAGCTGGCTATACCTCTTACCTCTCCCATTTGAGGCCCATTCTGTTGACGGGTTTCAATATGCTTGATTTTCTGATCACAAACTGCACTGCAAGGTCGTTTAATTGCCACTAAGGCATTTCTGGTATAATTGTGTTGTAGTAAAGTTGCCTTGGGAGCGTGGTGCGTAGTTGTAGCTCGCTTAGTCTGGGATTAGCGCGGTTGTGGTGTGCCTAGATCAATCACTATTTCTGTTTCCGTCGGTTCTTCAAAGCTCCAAAGCTTTGAAGGCAACAACCGCAACTCGACAACCACGATTCGCGATGACAAGTTCCAATAGCTTAGGGCTGAGCCCGTACGTTACGCTCGTATCAAGTGATGGCTTCGAGTTCGTGGTGCTTCGCGAAGCTGCGTGCACTAGTGGTGCCATCAAGAGAATGCTGGATCCAAGGAGTACGTTTCCCGGTTTCCTACCTCATTTCCTTTCACCATTCTGCCTGCGACGTGTCTGCGCACTCTACTGACACGATGTCGATGTGCAGGTGGTTTCGCCGAGGCGATAAATGGCAGATGCAAGTTCGAGGAGATCAAGTACGTTGGCCGACTTTCATTCCGCATTCCGCACCGCACCGCATAGTTTATGGATTCCACCCCCACCGGTCGCTACTAGTGCAAGGATCAAAATCGTTAAGAGGACAAATTTTTCTTCCAGTCTGTGATTATATCAAAGCTTTTGCAGACAGAACCACTTACTTGAATTGGCACAGCAGCGACGCTGGGTGATGCATTTACACTTGATCTGAGACTCGATTCTTTGTCCCCTTTCGATTGATGGGCAATTTCTTTCCTGCCGCATGAAAGACGGATATTGACTGGTCCTTGACAGTGGCATCGTGCTCGAAAAGGTCGCAGAGTATTTCTACTACAACTACCGAAACAGAAATAGAGAAGATGTTCCAGACATGGAGATTCCTCCAGAGCTGTGCCTCGAGCTGTTGATGGCGGCAGATTTTCTTGACAGTAAGCCAATGCTGCCACCCTTCGAATTATCATGTTCTAATGTTTTGTTTTAGCATGACGATTTGCAATTTTCACTCGGCGTTTGGAGGATACACGGACAGGAATAGGCATACAATGGAGTTCTGGGCTGGAGAAATACCAATGAATCATGATCCGAAGCTCTGGGCATCCCAAGCTTTCAATTCTCCGGCAGTACCTGTGATCGTCCCTCGAAAGAAACACACCCCATTTGAGCATATGCGTTCTTCCTCACTCTTCCATGGGCTGAACGTCTATAGATGATGGTAGAACAAAATAAATCCCAGAAACAAGGCCTTCTTCTACCTTTGGAGAGAATGCGGCATTGCTTCAGAGGAAACACAAACCTAAAGACGCACCAGGAGCTCAGCAGCCAAGTGGTACCCGATAGTTCGGTAGACTTGTTCTGCGCGAAAAGTTCCGCGTTCAAAGATGATTCGGCGGTTAGAACAATTATTTGGGCCGCCTAAAGGCGCTGGTTTATTCAATCATGTTTTAGCCAAGCAATGTTTGTTCAATGTCCATAAGTCGCAGATCATCAGGCTGTTTTTGACGTTTGACATTGTTGGAGGAGTAGCAGATCATAACACCTACGGAGTAATTACAAGGCTGTTTCCTTTGGTAGCTATTTTGGCGCCTGCGTGGACTACTCCAGTTTCCAAAAGAAAATATCCCTGATGCGGAGATAGAGTTATTTTATGTACGGGGTACGAAGATACCTGGTCGAGGTTTCACAAATTATCGTGAGAGTGCGGATTGACCGGGGTTTATCGTGTGCTCACCCGCACCATCTTGAAGATCAGACGAAACCCCTCGGAATAGCGTTTCAATTGCCTTCTTTGGCAGCTTCAAGCGGTAAGCTTAACTGTCAAATATGATTTTGACAGGCATTCGCTGCCGCATAATCTGGTGGGCACATCGTCCGATCATTTCCACGCGGTACTGTCTGTACCTGTATAAGATCAGCCTCTCTCTCTCTCTTTCCCCCCGGGTTTCTTGTTTTGATTCTTCATCCTTCATACTTTCTTTGAGCGCTGGTCGATCACTTATTCCAAAAATATACTTTTTTATACACTCATTCAAACTATTCAATTCTTCGTATAATATTTTATACCCTTTTTACATACTCGATCCCAGCCATGTATACCTACTCCCCACTTGTTCTGCTTTGCTTCGTTGCATCAGCATCAGCCTCTGTCTTAAGTACGACCAATATCGCAACTGTACTCGCGGGCGCCACTTCTCAGAGTTCTCTTACTATCCCGGCCGCAGCAATGACTGCAATCGCAAAGCTCGGTACCGGTGGTGTCAATGCAGCTACACTCTCTGCTGCGGATAAAGCAGCCATATCATCCTGTACGAGCACAGCGCAAGCAAACAATACTGCATCCAAAGCGGACATTGGAGGCGCCAGGGGCTCTGCTGGAAATATTGCTTTGTGAGTAATTCCTCTTGCTTCGGGAGATCAAAAAGCTCCGTAGCTAATTACGTTGTCCGTCCAGTGTCACCAACAAGATCACTACACACGCATGCGAAGCAGCGGGCCAGCAGATTGCTGGATCAGGAAGCGACACCGCCGTCAATCTCTTGATCTCGAATGTGGGAGTGTTGAATGCGAATACGGATGCTGCTGCTGCTGCTGCAAAGAAAAGAGACATCCCGGTTCCATTTACGGCATAAGTGCATTTACTTTGGAATATAAGACTCTCAACTACAACGACAAAGATCGAAGCACCTCTCCGGATTGTTGTATCAGAGATGGCGAGGCAATTATTGCATTCTACAGCACAAAATGAAATTTACAATAATTCAAACATGATACAGTCTACTTGAAAGAGTTATTGAAGTGAAGCGAGAGTCAAGGTGGAGCATTATGAGATGTTTAATCGCAGGCTCCGTTTCGATGTGAGAGAGCAAGTTGTGGAATCAGCGGTGATCACCTCGTTTCGTTTTGGTGCTCATTAAGGGGGCCGCTTGGCTAATGCCAAGAATATTTCACATAGTACCGTACAACCACTTGCGGCAATCATCAGGTGACCATCGGGGATCAAATAACGCATCACGGGAATATTCCTAGCGTTATTACACTACAGTCTATACTGGCCTATAGATAACGAATCTTCGGAATCGATTTTCGAAATAAAGTTGAGCTCCACGAGCTCGCCCGATCAAAGCCTCCGTCCCTCGCTATCCTGGGTCTGCCGAGACCGGGACCGTCCCCCACTTAACAACGGCCATCTCTGAGGGCGCGACTACTAGTCTACAGCTTTATCTCTACGACCCCACTGGGAGCTCTGTGTAGCATTTAAATCTCCAAGGTGGAATGACAAGGTACCAACTTTCGTTTTGATTTTTCAAACCGTTCATCCTCTCATTCAAAATTTGGAATTCCGGAAGTCAATTAAGACATTTACAAATCCTCGCCTCCTATCATTACGCAATAGAGCCCTTCCTAGTCTCGGCTTCCGACTTCAACCAATTCACGCAAGTCACACAAAATGGGGCAACACTACAAAGAAATCGCCGCGATAGCACTCGCGCGTCGAGAAGATGCAATCCCAAAAGAATACAAACTTCCCGAAGAAGTACTCAGGAATCTACCGCAGAACTTAACTACCGTCCCTAAAGACTCCAAGCACTTTACGCCCGAAGAGCTTGCTATCATCGAGAGTGATGCGGATGAGATTTTGCTCAAGATTAGGAATAAGATATGGAGTTCGGTGGAGGTTACGAAGGCGTTTTGTAAAGCTAGTGTTGTAGCGCATCAATTGGTTGGTTTTTCGCTCTCAAAAAAATATGAGGATGAGAATGAGGATGGGTAAAGCTAATGGAATTTAGACAAATTGTTTGACTGAGATTCTATTCCCAGAAGCCGTTGCACGAGCACAGTTTTTGGATGATCATCTCGCCAAAACAGGATCGGTAATCGGTCCTCTCCACGGCCTCCCGATCTCCATGAAAGATTGTTTTATTATCCCCCCTCACCCAGCCAGTATCGGCATGGCCTACTATGCCAACGTGCCCACCACCCAAGCCACGGTTCTCGTCGATGTCCTAGCTAAACTTGGTGCTGTATTTTATGTAAAGACGGCGGTACCGGTAGCGATGATGATGATGGAGACAGTGAGTAATGTGTGGGGAGAGACGAATGGGGCGTATCATAGTGGTACGAGTTGTGGGGGTAGTAGTGGTGGGGAGGGTGTGTTGTTGGCTATGAGGGGAAGTCCATTGGGGATTGGGACGGATATAGGGGGGAGTATTCGAATTCCTAGTTCGTTTAATCATCTTTATGGGTTGAAACCTACGTGAGTTCACTCCTTTTCTGACCAAAATGCGTGCTCATCTCACCCAATTTTTAGATTTGGACGTTTCCCAGTGTACGGAACACAATCGGGAATCACCGGTCAAGATTTCATCTACTCAAACAACGGACCAATGTCCCGCTCATTAGAGACTTTGAAGGTGTACTGCAAAGCAGTACTGTCCCCAGAGATATCACCTTGGAACCTCGATCCGAAATGTCTGGCTGTCCCATGGAGAGGAGACGTAATCTCCCCTAAAGGCCGAAAATTACGCTTCGGCATCGTCTCTGACAATGACGGCGAAATCAGCGTTCACCCACCCATCGTCCGCGGTCTCGCCATGACCAAAAAAGCACTCGAAGCCGCTGGTCACGAAGTCTTCGAATGGGCACCTAAGGACCACCCAGAAATGGGGAGGGAGATGAATGACTCGTTCTACAGTCTTGGTGGTGCGGCCATTCTCGAATTGACGAGAGAACATGATGAACCTGTTTTTGGGAGCATGAAATCGTATGAGAGCGCGTATGAAAGTGGTGAGCACGGAACACTGGGACCAACAAAGTTGAGAGGGATGATTGCGAGGAGGAACGCGCACCAGAAAGAGTATCTGGATCGCTGGAATGCAACGGCGGGCGATGGGAAACCGATTATGGATGGGATTATCATAGCTGCATCGCCATGGACTGCACCAAGGTTGGGGGCCACACAAACAGATCTGTTCTATGTTAGCTACACGGGCGTGTTCAATGTTCTCGGTACGTACTGTACATTTTCCCCTGGTATCGTGGTGTGAGTTTTGCTGATCAGGAAATTAGATTATCCAGTCTGTACATTCCCAGTTACCTTTGCAGATAAGAGCCTCGATAAAGCCAGAACAGCAGATTGGAAACCCTTGAATGAGAAGGATGCGGCTATGAACGCTGGTTATGATCCCGAGTTCTATCATGGAACACCGGTTACTTTGCAATGTGTGGGTAGACGGTTGGAAGATGAGAAGGTGCTGGAAATGACTGGTGTCATTGCGGATGCGCTGAAGGCGTGACGGTAGATACCCTGATCTAAATTTGCTCGTAGAAGAGCACGTAGCTTTGATAAGAAATGGATATATTACCAGGATCTTCTCTAGCCATACCAGGTGCTTTTTCAAATGCTGCCGAGTACCTAGGTAAGGTCACCGTCGCCGTACTAAAAAAAAATATTAAAAATATATATAGGAAAAACCAGCAAAACTCCACCCCAGCCGAAGCCAGGGTTTAGAAAACACCAATTAAGGCATTATTTAAAGAGGGTTGTAGTTTAGACACGGCTACTGTCGATGTGTATGATGTGACGAGGCGCCCCATCTCCCATATGTAGTCTCATAAGGAGGAATAAAGAATCGGGACCGGCGTATCGGGTTGTCAAGCCGGGTTGTTGATTGGACGATGGGAGCTGTGGTATTTGGATTTATATGTGTGTGGTGGGTGGTTTTGGGGGTGATGGTAGAGTTGGTTTGGTAGGACCGCTAGTATCGTCTCGCTTGCTATGCGATAAAACGTTGCGCCAAAAACCAACCACACTGGAAAAGAATTCATCCTTGTTCCAGAAAAGATGCGGCGAGCATAAAAGGATTAATTCACTGGTCTTCAGGACTAAAAATGTAGAGGAGAGATGATACCGACTGAAATATTGCGAGGTGTCTAGTACCTAACCTATGGCAACAATCACTGGAAATGATAGTACTATGTAGTCTCTCGCATACCCTACCCACTGCGAGTTTTTCAGATGGCGCATCATACTGATGATGCTACAGCTTATAAATCACCGGAATGATCCTTTTTTTTTCACTCTTATATCTTCGGACCATTCTTTTTGGCAAATACAGCTCAAATCCCGTAGCTAGCGGGCTAGCCAGGGAGTTCACGGCCTCGAAAAGCCACATAGGGCTTGTGGACCGGTCTTCCCCCATGTTCGTTAAGGATTTGAGCTGTCGCACTGTGAAGTGCTTGATTTTTGGGGGTATATAATATGAGGTAGGTGGGAGGAAAATCCTACCTCCTGCCTGCCTTAAAGTCGAATGAAATAAAGGTTATTGGTGTGACAGGGATACTTCCCTTTCATATTCCTTAGCCCCCTGCTACTCCTTAGTGGCTGGCGGCACCATTCGTAATTGAATACACACCTCCTGGTCATTTGAAATACTAAGGTTAGCCGCTCGCTTAGCATTGACCTAACAGAGCAAAGGCGAAAAAAAACTCGCTTCTTACCACTACACCAGTAGTACATAAGCTCAAAAAAGCAAATGGTTTTCGTCGAATCATGTTATCGCATTACGGGACTACCCACCCCGGGCAACTTGTGGTACTCGCCGGTACGAAGCAACAAGAGACGTAGGGAGGGGAACCCGAACTCTTTTGCCATTTTGACCGACGATGAATTTGATTTTTTTTTTGGTGTCTGTCACTTGTGGGACGCTAACTCTCTCTCTCTCTCTTTTTTTTTGCAGTTTGGAGTACGGAGAATGGTGAAGATGGTTAAAATTGGCTGAGAGGTGATGTTACTGCCCCGCGACTTTTGGTATCATAGAGTGGTAGGCAGGTGGGCGACGCACTACCATTGATTACCTCCATGCAGCCCGACAGTCATGTATTTACCTTTGGCCAAGCAAAATGCTTTTTTTCTGGAGACGTGTATAGAAACCAATGGTGATTCATGAGAAAATTTCTGAAAATGGTGTCTGATGGTAAGACTGTGTTGGAGACGATGCCATGGTTTCCATCTCGGTTTGGCCTTCGAGGTGCAAGTCAAGTTCACCTGAGCCATCACAGCAGCATCATGCCATACAATCAATTAGATTGGTAGATGTACCAATCTCGACATATGTACGATACCTCGGAGTGAAGACCTTTTGCAAGTTAGTGGTGAGTTGATGTCGACAGTGGTGTTGCCAAGAATAGCGCTACCGAGTTGAAAGTGGTGGGCCAAAGTGGAAGTAAAACTAATATACGGAAAGACAAGAAGAATAATTGTATGTTTACATACTCGAACCCCATTTCTGAGGTCTACTTGCGCGCAAACTTCCACTAATACCTAACCTAATCACGGCTGTGGTAGAGTGGCTTGGATTACGACGCATACAACTTCTAAATGAGAAATACCGGTATCGCGGGCAAGAGGTTTATTCTACATATTGATCAATTCAGAAGAAGAATAAGAATATATTTGAAGAGACGTTGCAACCATTTATGGGCAGTGAATGGTCCCTCGAAAATTGTGAGTGAAGCCTGTCGTTGGAACGGACTCGAAGTCTCTCGCTTGTGAGACCGGGGAAAGTGCGAGTGTCGTTGCCTTGCCGACAATCCCCCATTTTGATTACCTTCGTCATTGAACCCTCCCCAGACTTCCCACCCCTCATACCAAAAAACCTCCCAACAACCAATCTTTTTCGGCCAGCGCAAAATAAAAATGGCAGGAACTCGTCGCACAACCCGCACCTCTAGCGGTCCCGGCCCAAAAGGCACCCAAAAAACTTTGGCCTTCGGAAACAACAAAGTAACGAAACCTACGCAAACCCCCGCCAAAGACCTATCATCGAAACTCGAGAGCGCAATCGATGTCGGTCATGTATCAAGCGAAGCGGCTGTTGAGCAGCAGGCGCGTGTGGAGGTCGAGAAGCTGCAGACGAGTCGCAATGCGGATGAGGAGAGGGCATGGAAGCTAGATGACGGGGATATTAGGAGGTACTGGAATAAATGTGAGAGGGAGAGAAAGGCGCCTAGGGTTCATCAGAAGGATTTGAGTACGGAGGAGAAAGTTCTGAGACTGTTCGATATGAGCTCGCAGTATGGTGTAAGTGTACAACTCGACATTGGCAATTCATTTCCTCTGGGAGTTGGACATGTTGGCTGACGGATGAATTTCTAGCCATGCATAGGTATCGCACGTCTCCGTCGATGGACAAGAGCAAACAAGCTGGGTCTGAATCCTCCAATCGAAGTCCTAGCTGTTCTTCTCAAGGAAGAGGAGAAGGGTAACAGCAAGATCGAGCGAGCACATGTGGACGAATTGATGAGTTCTAAACTTGGTGTTAGTGTTGGGGAGTCGTAAGGACTTTACAGGTGCAGATCTGAAAAACTTCGGATGTTAGTATGTACGATGGGATTATGCTGGAGCTTGGCTATGATGAATTGCTGGTTATATGGAGCAAGACTGGGAATGAAATCGGGGCGTTGATAGGCAGGGTTTTTGACATTGGCTGTACATTACAATGGCGCATTTGGTGCATTGGCAAGAGAAAAACGAACTTTTGCAAACCATTGCAGCAACGAAATTCCGAATTATTTTTGTGACAAAGTCTGTAGGCTTGGATCCTAAGAAGTTATTGCGTCTCGACTAGCTTGCTCCTCGCTTTGGCAGCTTCAACGACACCTTCCAAGCTCGCTAGGTAAATTCGACTTGGCCAAAAACTGCTTTGCTTGTGCAGCAAGTCAGAAGAGCATCTATCGTAGCAAAAACGTAGGTATCATATGTAAGGTCAGAATAATTCTTTTCGGTTCGCATAGTAATATCTCCGCATTTGCATGGATGACGTGCATAGATCTTGCTTCCCCCACTATGTGGGAAAACGCACCTACTCGAGTACAGCACCTGCAGTCATAACCAATTGTCACGTAGCCATCCAATCCCCTGGGTCCGGCAATATCCTCTTGAAATTTCATTTTCTCAAACACACCGACCATGGCTTCCGATGATATCCACGTAAAATACATGCGTCAAGCCCTCGACCTAGCCCGAAAATCACCCCCCAAACCAACCAATTATCGAGTCGGCGCACTACTCGTTGACTCCAAAACCAACACCGTTCTCGCGACTGGCTACACGTTGGAATGTGATGGGAATACTCACGCCGAGCAGTCTTGCTTTATTAAACTCACCAAAGAGCACGGTATCTCTGAAGAGGCCTTGGGAGATGTCTTGCCCGAAGGAACGGTTCTTTATACAACGGTGGAACCATGTTTTAAGAGACTAAGTGGGAATTTACCTTGTGTCGAGAGGATTCTGAGATTAGGCAATGGTGGGAATGGGAAGGGGATCAAGACGGTCTATGTTGGTGTCAAAGAACCAGAGAAGTTTGTGGGTGAGAATACTGGGAGATCGCAGTTGGAGAGTAAGGGGGTGGAGGTGGTGCTTGTTGAGGGGATGGAAGGGGAGATTTTGGAGGTTGCGACGGCTGGGCATGTGAAGGAGTGAGTGGTGCAATGCTGCTACTTTGACAATCTTTCAGAGGATTATCGATACAGCCACGGTCTTTGCTATGTTGTCTCGAAGCTGTCTGTAAGTCTCGAGGATACTGTACAAAAGTTTTGCGTTCAATCCAGCAATTTTCTCGGGGATTTTGGCAGGGACATGAAGGCGGAACTGCTTTAAAAGAAGACCTGGTGTGCTTTACCATATTCGTTGGGTTTTAAGAACACTCTCTCTGCAGTTATAAGCCTCTTTCAAACCGTACAAGGGATTTACCGGTAAAATCAAAACGGGAGAGAGGGATGCCTTAGAGACTGACAGACTAGGGCCTCTTCCGCCCGCTTTTGGACCTTCTTGTAGCATGCTATAATGCTATTTGAGAGATTGAAGGTTAATAGGTCTTGCAAACCAATTGCCAAGCTCTACTTCTAGGTCTAGACCATAAAATAGATTTGTTAACAAAAAAGTCCATAAACCTCGGAAAGTTCCATTGCGGTTAATGTCTCGAAACCAATTATCAAAACAATAACAAATAAACAGAATACAAAACTCATAGCCATCAAAACAATGCCCGCATCTACTCCACTTGACAGCTGGCGCATTAACCGGAGTATCTCGGCACCCTCCCGCTGTCAACCTTGGAAGCTCACAAGTGAGTCCATCACGTGCGCCAATTGCGGCCCTCCTCCGCCCCGGTCCTTGCCGTCATCAAGAATTTACAACTCAAGTTCGCCCCCTTACTCCACATGCCTTCAATCAACAACATCACCATATCACGATGAGCCAGAAATACGACAAAGGAAAGGGGAGGCAGGCCGATGAGGGGGAATCAAGCTCCGACCACCTTGCGCCAAATCCGAATCGCCCTCAATATATGACCATCGGGTCGGGTTCGGCATCAGAAAGCGCTGCACGCCTACAAGCAATGCTCGAGAGCGATTCAGGGTATAGCGGCAGCGTTGCAGGCGATGGAAACACCGGCTCAGCTTCGTGGAATCCCACGCTGACTCCGGATAGACCAGGAGATTCAATGTCTACAATGCCTCTGGCCATGGGACAAAGCAGCGATTCGGCCGATAATGCCAGAAGGATGCAGGCCAACGCAATACATCAGCTATGGTACAACCAACATCGAGTTACGCTTGGCAGATCAATCAACAGAGTCGTCGAGACTTTGAAGTCTTTACAGGAGATGAATGCCTCATGGCCGGCAACGTATCCATCAGTCCAACGCGCCGAGATAGCATCGCCAAATCGAGACGACCCACGACCAGGTTTGGTCCATACCCAGACAGGAGTAAACAACAGACGCTCATTACCTCCGGCACCGCGACCCGGTGCTATTCGACGATCAGAAACATCATTTGGCGAACAATCTACCCAAGCGGAATCAAGCAACGCAGCGGAAACCCGAACGGTCCCAGAACCCCGATTAATAACACCTCAAATTGCTCAAGAATTCTCCATATTGAAATTAGATTTGAAGTTGGGCGCTCTGCATCAGACGGAATTGGTACACTCGCTGGAGAAAGCCTCAATCGCATCGCTCTTGGATGGAAAGATCAGTACTAGTATTAAGCACCTTTTCTCTCTACGAGAGCGAATAGAAGATACATCAAGCAAGGTTTTGGTTACCGGAGATCTCAATGCTGGAAAATCTACTTTCTGCAACGCCCTTCTGCGACGAAAGGTTCTGCCCGAAGACCAACAGCCTTGTACGAATATTTTTTGCGAAGTTTTGGACGCCAGAGAGAATGGAGGGGTTGAGGAGGTACACGCAGTTCATAAGGACGCGCAATACAATCGACATGATGAGAGCACGTACGACGTTTTTACGCTTGCCGACTTGGAAAAGCTAGTTATCGACAACGATACTTACACTCAATGTAAAATCTACCTACAGGACGTACGATCGATCGATGAGTCTTTATTGAACAATGGTGTTGTGGATATTTCGATAATAGATGCCCCAGGTCTCAACTCAGACACCACGAAGACGACAGCTGTATTTGCACGGCAGGAAGAGATTGACGTGGTGGTATTTATCGTTTCGGCAGCCAACCACTTTACGCAAACGGCAAAGGAGTTTATTTGGGCAGCAGCGGCAGAGAAGGCTTATATCTTCATGGTTGTCAATGGTTACGACAATATCCGGGACAAGGAACGATGCCAAAAGATGATTTTGGAGCAAGTGGCCGGCATGAGCCCAAGAACTTTCAAGGAGTCATCTGATTTGATTCATTTCGTATCAAGTAATGCCATCCCAACTGCCCCACCACCACCTCCACCTGGTGGAAACGGCGGAAGTGGAAGCTCGAGTGGAGGCGGGGGCGACGACTTTGATCCATCAGATCCTAAAGGAAAGGGGAAGGACAAAGAGAAGATTCGTGACTTTGAGGCACTGGAGCAATCCCTAAGACGATTTGTGCTGGAGAAGCGAGCACGCTCCAAATTAGCGCCCGCGAAAACCTATCTTTTGAATGTTCTCGGTGACGTTCAACAACTAGCTAGCGTTAACCAAGATGTCGCGGAGTCCGAATTGAACAGAGTGACCGAAGAGCTACAAGCTCTTGAGCCGATTCTAGAGGCATCACAGAAGGCCAAGGCAGAGGTCAGCGACGATATCGATAGGACTATTGAATCTACTTGTAAAGAAATTTACGAGCACACACGATTTGCCCTCAACTCAGCGATAACACAAGCCGCGGACGAAGACCTCGGCGTACCATATCCAGGTCTTCTTAACGCCTTCGAGTACGCAGATGACCTTAAAGAAGCCATGCTCTCAGAGATAACTGCTTCTATCGCGGCTTGCGAAGAGCATGCGAAGAGAAAGTCTGTAGATGGCGTGAACGCCATCAGACAATTGGGTTTACTGCATCTTGGCGACGAGTATGCCGATTTGGTTTTCAAAAGCGACGTCATGTTCCGAAGAAAACGAGACATACTTGCCAAACAAGTTGAAATCGAAACTGAATTATGGGATTTCTTTGACTGGTCGACGCTTCTACAAAAGCAAGAGAAGATGGCGGGGACTGGAATGGCTCTCACCGTCGCTACTGCTGTTGGTGGACGTATGATGGGTGGGTATGGATGGGTTGATGGTGCACTGGGAGCGGCAAAAATTGTTGGTAACAACAATATTCGAAAGCTCATCATACCAGGGACAATCGTTGTAGCCTTGGGTGCGACCTATTACATCCTCAGTCAGATTCCACACTCGCTTCCTCAACGCCTTTCCGCAAAAATTGCAACTCAGCTGGCAGCTATTGACTATGTCCACGCAAATAGCGATCGCATATCCTCTTCGACACGCAAGGTTTTGCGCATCCCTGCCGATAACTTACGAGTAGGCTTGCAACGCTCCGTAGAGCAGCTAGGCACGAAGCGTGAAGAAACTCTCAAGACCCGAAAGGAGAGTGAGGTGGCACGAAAATATTTCAGCAATCTCGTCAACGAGAGTGCTAAGATCCGCAACACCGTCGAGGCCATCGACCTTGAAGGTCCGGCACCAGGCATCGCTGCAGCATATGATCTCTAGAAATCCATTCGAGCGCTTTGTAAGACAATTCTTGATACCACTCTTTTTTTCTGCTATTGGTCAATACTCTCGCTTTTTAATAAAACTGTTTCGTTTCGTCAAAAACCTGGGTGGCACATGCATGGCACTTTCCGTTCTGAAAGCCACTGGCGTTTTGTGTTTTTCGGTGGTTCAAGATATGACCAGCAAAATTTGCATATCGCTCTTTGCTGAGGCATGTGGGGAGAGAAGAGACGATTATGAGGAAAAGGGAAATAAGCACAGGCGTTTTTTTGTCTTTTGGTGCTAGGCTTGATGGGAAATCTTACGCGTCGAGTTGTATTCAGAAGGAGAAAAGAAATGAAGAATCCCCACTTCTTTTTAATTGTTCATACTTGTTTGTTTAATGAGAAAACGTATATAGGAATAATATCTCAAGTGAAATTGAATGCAGCTGATCTTGCGTCTCTCCTTGCTTGATACCCTTCAATTTTGCCAGTCCTTCCACTCGAGAGTGGACTGCATTTGCGCTTCTTTCACTTGCATTAGTCCAGTGGTTCAAGCGCTCGAATAGCGACCGAACCTGCACATCCTGACAAGTATATCCTGCAAGGCACAGTACACATTTCTTTAGGATCCCCGGAAGAAAAATTCGGGCGTCTCTGGATTGTGCTTGTACTGTACCTTTGCACATGACGGTGGCCGCATTGGGGAGAGACCAAGAGCTTGGCGTTTCTTTTGAGGGAGGTGAGATGGTGAAATTGTCTTTTGAGATGCAGTCATTTTTGGTGATGGCAGTCTGAAATTCATTTGCCTTCGTCGTCACATGAAGATATTCAAGGTTTCCTTTGTTGGGATTTGATGAGTTGCTGGGGAGGATACGTTGCGTGGGCTGGTGATAGGAGGGAGGTTAGTGACTTTCAACCCATGTGCGGCTGTTCCAAACTCATATATTGCAGATATAAATTGCAACCAAGTCCCCATTTCCTCAAGTCCTTTCGTCGGACTCGGGTTTGAGCTATATACTACGTTTTATCACAAAAATGCGTCCCCTCTCTCTCACTGCCGCGGCCTTGGCCTCTCTCGTCTCTCTCACTTTGGCACTCGAATACAACTCCTTCGATGGGCCCGGCTTCGCCCTCTGTCCCAACGTCTCGGCCATATACAATGCCACATCCGTTGATGAGATGGTCTCTCTCGTGCAGAACGCCTCGGCGAATAATATCCCCGTGCGTGCTTCAGGGAAGGGACATAGTTGGTATGATACCATGTGCTCGGATGACAACAATACGATTATCATTGTGACGGAGGGCGTTCATGGGATTTCGAATTTTTCGCTGGCAGACGGGGATAGTGAGGGCAGTGTGGTTATTGAGGCGGGGGTTACATTTTTTGAATTGGCCGAGTACCTGCACGAGAGGGGCGCGGCGATTGGGTATGCGCTTGTTAATTGGAATATGACGATTGCGGGGGCCGTGGCTATGGGTGCTGTGAGTTATGTTTATTGACGAGTCCTCTTCCTCTCAACTTTTAGAATCGTGGTACTCTTTTCGACTTATTTACTAGCGCTCTCTTATTCGCCAACCGTGTTTTCGTCCTTTCTGTTAATATCTCCTACAAGCAAATGCTCTCTGCTATATATCATAGCACTGACAAAGACCCCCATCTCCAACATGAAAATCTACTCATGCTAGCACTAACTTCTCGCCTCGGAATCCCAGCATAGATCTTCCATACGAGAAGCCTCCATGGTCACTTCGGCGGCCCTGGAAATCCATATCATTGATGGGAATGGGACCATCCAGGAGATTGTGAGGGATGAGACGGATGATACCTGGCTGGCGGCCTCGACGAGTTTGGGCCTTTTGGGCGTGATTGCTAGGGTAAGCGAGCGTAAAATATATCACTTTTATGGGAAAAGATGAGAGGAGAGAAGGGCGCTGATGCTGTTTGTTGTATAGATTAAGTTTAAGATTTATCCGGATTTCAAGTTGTATGCGCAACAAACAATGTGAGTATTTTCTCTGCAAGACAAAAAGTGCTTTCTATACTAACGCCTGTTAGTCTTGAGGAAGCAGATGTCTTGAACGGCAGCATCTATGATTTGATTGCCCCGTACGCAACGGCAAATCTGTGGTGGTGGCCGTACAACCGCAAATTCCACCACAGATACTACGACGAACTAGACACGTATGAAAACCCCTCTCTAACCCCTCTAAATTCCTATCCCATCCCGTCCAATCCTACCACTCCCCACTCGCTAACTTCCCCTCCCAGCGGTCTCTCAACGCAACAAGGATTCCAAAGCACCTTCTCCATCACGCCCTTCGACGCTAACACAGCCCTCACCCTTCTCAACGCCGGCAAATACCTCCCCTCCTCCAACCAAGCGGCCGAATCCCTTTTCTACGCCATCTGGTCCCTCCCCAACTTCCACGAAAAGACAAGCGATAACGCAATCCTCACATGGCCCGTCTACGGCTACAACTACGATGTCCTCATCGGCGGTCTCTACCCCAACGAACTCCCCGAATGGAGCTACGATCTGCACGCCTACACATTAGAACTTGCTGTCCCGGTAACCCAGGCAAACGCACTGTTAACCAGAGTGAGGCAATTATTCGATGAGAGTGAAGCGGCCGGATACCCTATGACGGCCACCTATCGCAGCGGGATCAATATTAAATTCGGACAGCCGTATAATGATTTATTGGGCCAGGTTTGGAGCAATGGGACGCAGGATGGGGCGGATTGGAGTGAGGGGGCGATCATGTTTGATTTTCCGAGCTTTTGGCCGACGATCGGGGATCATGAGAGGTATAACGAGGTGTTTTGTAAGTTATTGCCCTCCATCCTTTCCTTCCAATAGGGAACATTCATCCTTCCATAATTTTGTACTTGCTGACGCGTGAAATTAGATCATAACCTTGCGAGTACGCTCCTTGATGAATTCCCCGCGAGACCTCACTGGACGAAGAATTCCCGGGAGGTCTTCACGCAGGCAGTGCAGAATTTGGATGAGGATGTAAGTTGTGTTTCCTTTGCAAGAGCCCCCTCCCCCACTTAAAACATGCCCATGTCCTTTTTTTGACAAGCAGGCACATGTTTCTTTGATAAGTACCAAGGTAAGTAATTCCTACTAACTCTTAACCTTCCTCAGCATCTCGCACGCTTCGCCGCAGTACGGAAACGCTTCGATCCGTCAGGGATTTTCAAGAGTGTGTTGGGGGAGATTATTGGTGTGATGGATTAAGGTGAGGGTGAGGGTTGTTAAGCGAGGTGGATAGGGAGGGAGGGGAGGGGGCTGAGGAAACTGATGAATACGTTAATATGTAGTATCTTATCAACGGACTACTCCATTCCAGAAAACATCTCAGCAGCTAATACACAATCTGCCAGGCAAAACGCTTGGACTTAAGAGTATTACGTGCTATACTACTGTCCTGGAGAAAGGGGTGAAATATCATGATATCTTGAATCGTGTAGCTAAATAAGTTTTCCCCTTCCAATTCCTTTGTAAATAGGACCCTTAAACCCCGCTGCAGAATCTCTGCGTCTTACATCAATAAGATTATAAGCATCCAGATTCCATACCACCCCTCCCCCCCCTAATCCTCCCCTAATCTCCCCCTCTACTCCCCACCAACAGGCTTCCTAACCACCACCCCCGAACTCCCCAAACTCCTCGCATCCATCTCCCTCGGCGGTGAATGTGCCAGGGGTGGTTGATAAGCCTGATAAATCGCATCTCCCTGATTCATCCCCTGCGTTGGATACTGATATGGCTGCGGCGAATGTGTCTGCAGCGAATTCGCCACACTTGTCTGGTACGTGCCAAAAGGCTGGAAACTCATATGTTGATTCGTCGATGGCGTACCTATCGTTGGACTTCTAGGATTAGAAAGTGTCTGAGTCTGAGTTTTGGATTTACGGAAGAGGAAGGCTATTAGGACTGCGGCGATGGCGAGGAGGGCGGAACCCCCAAGGGCGGCGCCGACGATGGTGCCTGTGCTTGGGGAAGACGAGGAGGAGGTGGGGGAGGGTGTGGCGGTTACGGTGACGAGAGAGGCGGTTGCGGTTGTGTAGATTGTTGTTTGGGCGAGGAGTTCTGCGGTGCCGATGAATGCTTGTTGGATGGTAGCGGCGTCGGCGCTCATGTTTTCGTAGGTGAGGAGGATGGATGTTGCATTATAACCGCAACCCTTTAATTTTCCACGTAAGTATTCTCCTTCCTTCCCCATAAATGAAAAATGGGAGATACTTACCCATTGTCGATAGTTTAAGGGATAGTTATTTTCGAAACAGGTTTTCGTTCCTTTGCTGAGGGAAGTTAGTGAGATGTTGAGCATAAGGGGGGATTGTTGGTCAGATTACCAGGTGAAAACGAGCGAATCATCTGCGTCTGTGGCGGGGGATGTATCGTCGATACATGAGGTGTAGAATAAACAGGCTAGGCTTGCGGTGTTGCAACAGCCTACGACGAAGTAATCGGTGTTCCAGGCGCAGGAGGAGTGGGTGGAGCAGGTTACTTCTAAGGCTATGTCTTTTTAGTAACTGAGCGAAGCGAGGAACTGAAAGAAGGGAAGGATGAATTAAGAGAATTCCTTTCAGGAAAACTAACATTCAACACCACCCACAAACCCACAAACACTAGCAGGCCACGAATCCCTCTTCACCAATTCCGCCATCGCTGTAGGCTCAGGATTGCCGGCCCCCGCGATGAGGCTAGAACCATCCGTTGATTTTGGGCCTGGCCAGTTGAGAGCACTAACAGCGTTGATAGCTTGCCAGAGGTAAAGAATTTGGCACTTCATCATGGTGAAATCAGACGTTGCAAGATATTCTTGCGACGAGATGAAAGTTGGAGAATGAGATTCATGTTAGCTTCTGCTCTCGAGGCTCTCGCCGCAGCCCTGTTGGTAAGTGTTGGCGACAAGGTATATAAACGAAGGTCATTGGATGTGACACTCAATATTTCAGCTTGGTGCGTTCTGAAGGATTCTTGTGATACGTGACTTAGCCGAAATGGGATGGTTGTGCTGGGGAAGGCATGGCTGATTTGTCCATCTATGCTCTTGTTGCACACGGTCCGTTGAGTTGAGTAAGGATGTTCCCTGGCTTTTGATTGTTCGGCCTCTGTGAACGAGGCTATCTGGTACGGGTTTAGTAATTATAAAGTGATTCTTTCCAAACGGGAATAAAGGCCGCATTTCCTAACTTCCTGTGTTACAAAGGCTCTCAGCGAGGCAAATTGCCTTTCCGCTTTAAGTCTCTCGCACTTCTTTCGCTATCGGTTGCCCGCGACTGAACTCTGCATACGCTTCAGCCTCATAGATTTACATCTACTTTGATAGGTCGTTGAAAGATGGCAACAGAAGAGCACTAGCAGTAAGTGGCTTTCGAAGATTTGAGTAAAGCTTATTTGTTTCTCCATGTAAGTTGTTTGTCAAGTACTCCATACTATCTCTCGACGGGGTTGAGGCTGGTGAGTTGATTTAATTGGCCAACTAACCAACCCGAGTCTGAGTGCCATGTTCAGCAAATCAACCAACATTTACCCCTCAGAAATTCAAGTAATGGTCCAGATCACAAACATACCTAGGATGATAGATGCCTTTTGCAGATTCAAAATCATTGAAACCATGCGCGAGGAAAGTTGTGAAAGAGTATTCCTGGCTTGCGCTCTAACAATCTTATCATACACACCTGCAACCAAGAATCTTTTTACCACAGGCAACCCAGCCAGCCATTCTTTGCCCCTCGGGGATTTTTCCAGAATCGTTGCGGGTCCCTTCCCCTTCCTCCATTCTTCATTCTCCCCAAACCGAAGCCTAATAATTTACAATAGTACAAATGAAAAGTCGCATTTTTCGTTTCCCCCAAATTATGTATCACGGGTTCGGAAACGTATTATTCGCCCATCAATAGAGAGCTTTTCACAATCCAACAACTGCTCGAGCAGATCCGACGAGTAATCCAGCGGCATCAGTAGCATCATCCGGATAGACCAAGAATGCGAGCGCAATGATGAGGTAGAGACCAAGCAACTGTCATGCATGTTAACAAAATGAATTGGAGATGTCCATTCGAGACTTACCATGGCACCCTCCAAGTAGTTACTCTTTCCATCCTGAATAACGTATGTGACCACCAATACACTGAGGAAGAAAACGACCGTTTCGAAAATCTCGAAATGAAGGGTCATATCAATATCCATAGCCCAACCGAGAATGACCAAGAATGGTGTGACCAGTAAGGCGATTTGCATACTGCTTCCAATGGCGACCCCCATAGCAAGATCCATTTTGTCCTTCAATGCAACAACAATAGCCGTAACGTGTTCCGCAGCGTTTCCGACAATGGGCAAGAGAATAAGACCGATGAATGTCTTTGAGACATGCATAGTTTCAACGACCGCTTCGATGGAATCCACGAGGTACTCGGCGCAAATTGCTACTCCAATCGTAACAACAACCAAGATACCTGCCGCCGCCCAAGGAGTCATCTGTGGTTCCTCCTCCTCTCCTTCAGCTCCTTCCGCTTCCCCATCAAAAAGTTGTGCGTGGGTGTGCAACTGGAAGAAGAGATAAAGTACGTATAATATCAGGAGGATAATAGCAGTTCCACGAGACAAGATTAGTATGTTATCCTTGGAGCTCTCGGTAGAACTCGCGAGGGCGGCATAAAGCTTGTAAAGGTCAGCTTGGAGCCTGGTGTAATATTTGGAGGGGATAACATACAGTTGCTGGGATAATCAAAGAAGCGGACGCAACAGCCATCAAGGAAGACATAGTAGATGCGACTGTGGTGTTGAAACCTTGCTCAATACCAATGGCTGTACCTGTTCTAGTATTATGGATACCACCTGCGAGAAAGCAGCATCCAAGGACTAGTAGGATATTGGAAAGAATACTTCCCAGCATACTGGATTGAACAATCCGAATCTCACCGTTCTTAAGAGCGACGATACTGACCTTGAGATGGAATGTCAGCAAGGTTTAAAAGGAGCAGGAGTAAATACAACAACATACGATTAGTTCCACTGCATTACCGAAAGTAGCATTAAGAAGGCCGCCCATGGTTTGACCCAATTTTAAAGAAATCTCCTCGGTTGCAAAAGATAAGAGAGCGGCGAGAGGAACGATGGCAAAGAAGTTTAAAATGAAAACAGTCGTAGGATCCCAGCCCATGGCGCCAGCAACTATACCCAGCGGTACGAATACCAGGAGGATATTGACATAGTTGCTGAACAAAGTCACCTTAGTAACATTGATCACCTGTGCAGGAAATCTTACGAACTTGTTTTCACTATCCTCTCCCGGAGTATGCCTCTTATTTAAAAAGAAATCGCGAACCGACAGCTTGCGCGAAACGGTGCCATCCTCGACTCGTCCCAAGAGACTCGACTCTTCGTCCACACCACCGTTATGTGAGCTCGTCATTGTATTTTGTCGTCCTCTCCAAGATTTGGCTTGCGACAATGTTCTTCGAAAATTGGGTGTGGCTACAAAGCGTCGAAGAAAGAAACGGAAGTTAGCGAATTGGCTCTCACTCAACACCCGCGCTCTGGCTCTTGGCAGGTGCTTGGATCTCGACCACAACAAAGAGAGAGTGAATGTGGTTGGGTTGACAAGAAGCCACGATTCAATGCGACGATATCCGTATGGTGCCTGCGTATGCGCTTATGTGTTGTGTGTTTGGATGAATGTGCCGGCACAGTGATGGAGGAGCACAAGGGAGCTCGAAGCTCTAAGTTGGGTATATTGCGATGCGCTGATGGAGGGGTGACGAGCCGAACCGTCCGTCTCAATTGGAGGCCAGATGTGAGTAGTGGCCGTGGTCGCGGGCGAGCTAGGGAGGTTGGGCGAGACTGGATATTGATGACGCGGTGGTGGTTGTCGAGGACCGAGACGGAAGAGAAGCGCAGGGCGAAGAGGAAAGGTTCTGAATGGGAGGGAGGTTGTGAATAAGAAGAAGAGAACTTACAAACCATTCTCAGTCTTCTCCTTGCTTGGCAAAATGTCTCTTGACTTGACCTGACTTGGTTTCCCGGGATGCGGGTGTGGGTGTATTGGCGGACGGGGCAGCGCTTTGGTGTGGGGAGGGGGAGAATGGTTGTGTGAACTGCTGCGCCTCGATGAAGTTGGTTACGAATGGTGGTGCCAATGGACGGATAACCAAGGAGCGAGCAGCGCCAATTGAACTTTATTGACCCCTCAACCCGACCAGATCACAATCAATTGGAAGGCGCAACTGGCCACGCCAATGAAGGCGAGTAGACGCAGGCGCGACAAGAGGACGATGTTCTGCTGGATTTCGCGACCGAGTCGGGCAGTCAAGGTTCAGAAAGCTTGGTATCTGAAACTCTGCTGAGATTATCCGTCGTACGTTGCCGATCAAGGTATGGTGTGTAGAAAAAACGTGGCTGAACCACAACAGATGAAGTAGAGCAAGAAGAAGCAAACCGAGAGAGATGTTCACAGGTGAGAGATGTGGAAAAGGAGATGTTTCTACAGCTCGTTTGATGCGCTGTCGAGGGGAGCTTCGGCTATCAACCAGCTCCCCACCGCTGTGGCGTGAGCTTGTTCCTTTGTTACTAGGAAGGAAAACAAGATGCAGCCCGCTGAATATACTAGTCAATTGGCACAATTCGGATAAGCTCGTGCCATTCGTCCATCCAGACTTTTGTCTGTTATCATGATTTCTCTTCACACAGGTCGTCTCAATCTGACGTATGGGAACCCCGCCGAATCCGAGAATCTGATGCACGGCACATGCAGCACAGCCTCTCTTGGCACGCGAGCATTTCAGCCACAACACCAAGGACATCCGAGCAAATAACAACTCCTTGACTACTTAGAGGGCAAGCGTGGCAAGCAACTTTCTATGCATGTAATCTTCGTGCCGAGCCAATTGGTTAGGCATGCAATCATGTGATACGAACGGTCGTCGTCGTCACGGATAATCGAGACTGTTGATTGGGAGTGCCCTGTAGGTGCTAGTTCGTCTCGAGTTCGCAGGTAAGGCTTACATTACATCCTCGAACGAAAAATGGAATGTTGAGGTGGGATTAGTAGAGCCAATTAAGGGGGCGCGTTTTGGGACTATGTGATAATTAGTGTTTAACATCTCTTCGTCTTTGGATTTGAATTCTCTTAGATGGTCTGGTACATTGAGGTTCATAGGGGGAGAAAGTGTTCCGTATTCTGGCCTAAAATCTTACTGCCTCTCTCGTTTTAGGCGTTATTGTTCTTACAATAAATCTGGAGAGGGGACTACAAACCAATTGATATTCCATTCTTCCCCCAAAGGTAGCACAATATCAGATTTCAAGTTCGGACGAATCCCAGCATCAAGCCAATCTAAAAGTACCATCTTAATTGATTTAGAGCGCCCCCCCTTGGCCTTATTATGCCAGGATATCTGAGAGAATAGAGGTCAAAATGATAGAGGCTTCAAAAGCGGGAGAGATTCTCCTATTAACCTCAATTCTCTCTCTGTAATCAACTAGCACAATGAAGTCAAAAACGGGAAAAAAAGGGCGCTCTAAACTAATTAATATGGCAACTAATATCGTAACACAAGAGAATCAACAGGGACAACACAATCACCTATTACGCTTACTTTGCGCCAAACCAATAAGTAGAGAGCGGGTATATATGACCGACGATTATGATCGAGATTATACAGATCCGAAATAAGTTGCAGTATTAACTACCAGTATCCAAGAAAAGAGAACAAGGAAAGAATTGGAATATTTATATAATTCAAGTAACGATATATGTAAGTAAGTAGCATATATGCAAGTTATTACTTAGCTTATGACTCAACGACGGGGATAAGTATAGGGGTTGATTGAATATTCATTGAGATGGGAGGTTGGTATTGAGAGATAGAATGGATTTCAATTTAAAAGAAAGAGTGAAGGAGAGGGATTTAGCACAGAGTATACTTGATGTAGCACGATTTTTGATTTCTCTAGATTGTTACCATTTGCAATCGAGCAAGTCCAAGAGCAATCGTGCAATTGTAGAGGATTCTTGGATGGTATGGTCTTCTCGGAGGTCAATTGAATTGCGTCATTGGCTTTGCATTACACAAGGGCATTGAACATAGGAAACAGAAGAGATACTCAAGTCAGAAGCCATAAGTCAATTGGATGTATCATAACTTCAAGACTACCAATTCGACGGAGAATACCCAGATTTTGAATCGTCATCCAAGTTCCCCAAACATCTTGAATCTTGGCGATCTGGAGGTCCTCTTTGAAGCCAGATTGAACAATTGATGCCGCGGCGCAAGACTTTGTTTGGAGAAGAGTTTGTAAACAATAGCGGAAGTGATGTGCTGGCAAACATTCGAAAAATGGCTCCGGAGAAACGAGGACAGTGCAAGATTTGACTGTATGGCAGGTATATTGGCTCCGCATCTACCCTATTCAACTCCATCCCTTCTTCGGCCAAACCGACCAAGAAAAGTATATGCAGCAGCCGTGTTAAATCCCCCACAGCAATGTTGAAAGCACATTGTATCCCATTTCCATAACCTCTCATCTATTCCTCGGTAAACTTAGCATACGCCTCCGCATCCATCAACTCCTCCATATCCTTAACGCCCACCTCACCAACCTGCACCTTAGCAATCCAACCCCCGGCGCTCGAATCATCCTCAGGTCCCTTGTTGATAGTGCCAGGCTTCTCTTCTAACAGATCGTTGACATGTGTGATGGTGCAGCTGATGGGCGAGTTGATATCCGAGGCCGATTTCACAGACTCCACCGCTCCGATGCTATCACCAGCCGCGACCTCCGTGGGGGTTGTGGGAAGCTCGACGTACACCACATCGCCGAGGGCATGAGCTGCGTAGTCTGAGATTCCAATGGTGCCGGTCTTGTTGTCTGCGGAGAGCTCAATCCATTCGTGGTCCTTGGTGTATTTCTTGACCTGTGCTATGCACGTTATCAGCATCATTGATGGGGTGGCGGGCCAGAACAAAAAGCTTACCTGCCCGAGTTGCTGAGAAGGCGCGCACGGCAAATGAAGAGGGTGCGAATGCTGCTGGGCTTCTTCTCGCCGTCGCGGTCAATCGGGAGGCCACTGGCCGTAAGTTTCGTGCGATTGATGCCATTCTTGTTGGGTTTTGGTTATGTCTAGACCCCGAGTTGCGATTGCTGGCTGGAGATATTTCTGGAGCTTGGGCGGCCTGAGTTTGAGCTCGGTCCTCCGGGGTTTTGCCGAGGCTTCTACGTTTCAGAGGAGTTGTAGCTTCAACGACCACAAAAGATGCCTTTTTGTTTTTGATGAAGCAGCTTATTGGAGGTGGAATTGAAAGTGAAGAGAGGAACCCCAAAAGAAAATGATTTTGAAGATATGGTTGAGAAATAGCTCTACCGTGCAATCACGAAACGTCTCGATCGAGTCAGTGCTAAAGTCAGTACTGAGACTACTCATACTAGTTCTAGCCCTGTCTTCTCCGACTTCGCTTTCGTCTTTCCTTTACTTCACCTTTATGGTTGTTTCTACTGTAACTCAGCATGCCGAGCTCCTTCTGCCTAGTTGTCTCTCACCACTTGAAAATAAGAATTTCAATATCCCGTAGATACCCTGGGTTAGTTTAAAATCCTCGCTGTCCAACCCACAGCGACGAGTTGTCAAGATGGTCCGAATATTGACATACCTCTGGAGGCACAGACATAGAATCTGGCTGACTCGCGAGAGGCAGACCGATGTTTTTAATATGAGAACCAAGCCGAAGAGCGGTGACGGACTGGCACAGACGAAAGGATAAGCGAGAGGGTGAAAAGGGGTACTACATACTTCCCATGTGAATTTCCCGTGATCTTGCGATAGAGATGTCGGGCTCAGAAGTATTTTCCCATCTTTGATATACGCCTTGGAATATGAATATGGATGGGCCGGCCAACCTGAATTCTGTGAGAATTTTGAAAACCAGAGTTTGAAGAAGGTTGCTTTAGAAATGTCAAGTACCGTACTTCACGGTTGAGAGAGGAAAAAAACGACATTCAAAGCTCGCTACGCTCGAGATAGTGTAGGCTCAAGATACCGAGGTGAAAGTGTAATATACGCGTCAAAATGACGAGGCGATGGAACGAAGCCAAAGAAAGCACCATACTCCGAAAGTACCTTCTACAAGCAGGTACGGTAGCTAGATGGTATCTAGCTGGTTTTCAAAGCTGCGATGGCATTTGGACCTGAACTAGCGAACCCCCGTTTCCACCGCAACGATGAGGGGACGAGCGGGATGCCTTGATTGGCACATCTGGAAACAACCCTCCTGCCAAGTATCCATTTCTGAGATGCCACTGGAGGAAGAGAACTGTTGGGCGATGGGATGAAGCCTGAAGGTCATACCAAGGAACTCGAGAGCCGAAATCAGGGGTTGATAGGCCAGCAAGATCAGAAGCTTGCAAAAACGCGAAATCAGGATCACGGATGCAAACATAATGCGCGCTGGGCTAATGCAGGTGGAAAACAATAATAATGAAGATAATATAATCTGGTGCGCGGTGGCATGCTGCTGATATCATGGACAACAAATCGCGCTTCATTTTCCGGAGAGCACGAGATATGATTTAGGTGATTAGATTCATGCGCGTTTTCCCTTCTATGCTTCCATGTTTTTGTTTGGTCTTCTCTGAACATGCAAAATGCCGACGTGATCTCAACACGTCCTGCCTGCACTTCCTTTCGTGTCCTTCGGCTCCTCGTCGCGTGAAGCGTGAAGTCGCCCCCACAACCAACCGGAGCCGCCAAACAAACCCCCGGTACTGCAAGCAAGAAGTCCCGTACCGTATATACGGGGCAGCACCAGGGGTCAGCAACCATTCCGAATAACCTCACCAACATCCCCAGCGGTCGATCATCCAGAACACCATTGCGTATTTCCCAGACCGGCATCATCCTTTGCCTTCTCGCGTCGACACCACCACTCCCCTCTTCATGCCAAGTTCCGGCGTGGACTGTTGATTACGCTGCGCGGCCGCTCCTCATCAGCTACACCAGCTGCAACCAGGAATCCCCATTCAGCCTCGCTTCCTCCTCCAGCGCGGCGAGCCTTTGCTTGTACAGTCTGCACCAGGCAACCCGGCAAGCTGGATTCCTCGACCCTCTCCGCTGGCTCGCCAGCGCAATTCCACGACGCCATGGAGAATGCGATGGACACAGAAGGGGCATACGAACCAAGACCGGAAGGAGGACACGAGGGAGATGACACAATGGGCGGCCTCGAAGAATCACCCTCACAAAATCACACTCCCACGCATAGCAATGGCTTCAGTAGCAGCACTAACGTAGAGCGACGCCACGGCCAGTCACAGTCTGCCGACTTTCTTCCTTCACATTCAGTCTACTCTGCCTCCCCCACCGCCGACTCCGATCCGAACGCTAGATACCCTACACCCCCTACTCAGTCCCTCCCCTCCATCTCGAGACCCAACTCTGGCCTGTCAGGTAACGGCGGCTACGGCAACATGCAGTCTTCGTATTCAGATCAGAATGCTCGGGGGACGGCTACGACAGACGGGCGGAATAAGAACAGCGTGGTCATCAAAGTAGGCATGGTTGGGGATGCACAAATCGGCAAGACGTCTCTGATGGTCAAATACGTCGAGGGTAGCTGGGACGAGGACTACATCCAAACACTAGGCGTCAATTTCATGGAGAAGACCATTTCGATACGTAACACCGAAATCACTTTCTCGATTTGGGATCTAGGGGGACAACGAGAGTTCGTCAACATGCTGCCGTTGGTGTGTAACGACGCGGTAGCCATTCTCTTCATGTTCGACTTGACGCGAAAAAGCACGCTGAACAGCATCAAAGAATGGTACCGTCAAGGTAGAGGGTTCAACAAGACAGCAATTCCATTTTTGGTGGGTACAAAATATGACCATTTCGTCAACTTCCCACGGGAGGACCAGGAAGAGATATCGAATCAGGTGAGCAATGCATCGATAACTTACCCCTTTTGGCCGAAATATACTTACATCGTGCCAGGCGAGACGATTTGCAAAAGCAATGAGAGCAAGTCTCATTTTCAGCAGTACAAGTCACAGCATCAACGTACAAAAGGTACATGTCTACTTACCCCTCCATTTCCCGCCCCCTTTCCTTGCTCAGCCCCACCCAAACCTCCGCAACCTCGATTGCTTATCATATCTCCAACAACCGGCGTCCCTTCACCCACTCATCACATCCGTTCCCGTAAAATAGCCACGCTAACCCCTTTTCCAGATTTTCAAAATCGTCCTCTCCAAAGCCTTCGACCTAAAATGCACCATCCCAGAAATCGAAAACGTCGGCGAACCCCTGCTCCTCTACCAATCCGTCGGTTGATTTCCCCCAATTAACAAACGCGCCGGTCCTTCCCCCAAACCACCAAATTCCTAGAGGGTGTCTTGCTATGTCTATGTATTTTCTCTACGTCAATGTCTAATGCCGGAGGAGGATGCCTGCCTGCCTTTGCTTTTTCAAAAGAATAATAAGAATAAGAGCAAGAGAGCGAGAATGGGAACGAGAGAAAGAGAAAAAAAGAGAATTCTTCACCTGTTCTTTCCGAGGAGAGAGGAATGGAATGTATGAGTGTGTAGGGAAAGGAGAACTGAGAGCGCATGGATCACCTTACTTATAATGAAGAGAAAATGACTTAAAATTGACATGCATCAACTTTGATTGATGGGGAAGAAGAAACCAAAAACAAAAAAAGAAATACAATACACACACCATACCTCCTTTTTGTATTTGCATTTTGAAGCGTCCGTCGCGAATTCAAGGAAGAAGCGCGTACCGTGTCATGGAGAACAAGCACACTTCACTTTTTGAACGATGAAGGGAATTATTCGGCTCTGGAAGAGAGAGTGGCTATGATAGGCTGGGTTGGTCATACTCTTGTATCCTATTGCATAAGCGTCGTTTTGCAGCGAGCGAATTAGGTTTTTTCGCGTTCGCGTTGCCTGATTTTCCTTTTATTGAACTCGATGAATACAATCGAGAATACTACAATACCACCATACTCCCCCTCGGTACGAAATGAAGAAACCCCGTATCCTATAATATGTATACTACCTATGCATGGTATGGTATACAGCGAAACGAGCGAAACCCCCCTTGATAATTGCCCAAGAACCCCCTTTTCACTGATGACCTATAGAACTTATCTCGTTTCAGTCATGACACCTTCCCATCCCCCCAAATTCACTCCTCATCATCTCTCATTGGAGCATGAGGCAACATAGTAAACGACTTCCCCAGTCCCCTCTCCGCACCCTGCCCATCTTCATCACTAACCCCCTCCATCTTCTTCCCCCTCAAATCCCCCTCCATCACAGCAACCAAACTACCAAAATACTCCCCATCCTCAACACCGTCACTAACACTGCCCCTCCGACTCAGATGTTGCTTAAGCGAACGCTGCGCCGAATAGCCCTCAGATTTATATGTTTTCCCATAAGTGGTTGGGAATCTACTGGCAGCAGCGTCTTCTCGGTGGTGATCTCGATGGTGATGATGTTCAGACTTTTCCGCGCGTCCGTCTTCTTTCGGGTGGTGAGCTCGGTGGTGGTGATGTGCATTATCTCCTTTTCCACCATGACTTCTGTCCCCACCATCACCTCTCGTCTCTCGCTGTTCTTCAACAGCCTTCTCCGCCTGACCATGTCGATAAGAGTGACGACCTTCCCGCTTCAGCTGCCTCCGATTTTGTTTCCCAGCCCCAGGATCCTCTGTTGTGCCTACCGAGTCTTCTCCAAACCCCACCTCTACAGTTTGCCTCTCACCCTCCATACCACCATGCTTCGACGGCCTTGGCTTATACTCCACACTCACAATCGACGCCGCGCTGCTCGACACCGGACGACCCAAGACTCCACCACCAAATCCGCTCAGTCTCCTCGGAGGACCAGTCGAAGTCGGAGTAAGACATCTCTCTAGAGCCATCATCGCACGAGTTCTCTCTGGGGACTCTGATCTGTCCGGCGTTTCCACTTGCTGATTATCTCGCTCTTCTTCGTCATTTCGCTCTTCCCTCACAAATTGACCAGGAACAGGACAATCCGAAAGATCATGGATATACGACGATGCTTGCTTCTGAGATGTCGAGTCGGTGGGTTTTTGACCTTCGGGAGTTGGGGCACAGTCAATTAGTAGGTGCTGTGGAGGTGTTGATCCCCTAGAGCCTTCAGAGCTATCTTGGTTGCTGTCAGGATCACAGGTAGATAATCTGTGTTGTGGGAGTTTTAATCCGATAGAGCTTCCAGAGTTATCTTGGGCGCTGTCAGATTCGCAGGTAGATAACCTGTGCTGCTCGAGAGGTAATCCCCCAGGGCCCTCGGAGCCATCTTGCTTGCCCTTGCCATCGTGTTCACAGGTAGACAACCTATGCTGCTCGACAGATACCCCACCAGCATCATCTTGACTGCCAATACCATTGCCATCGTGTGAACATTCAGACAACCTATGCTGCACGATCGGTTCTTCCTCCGGGACAACCTCCTCACATTCCGCCTCGGTATGCTGCATCACAGGCTCAGTTTCCGGAGCCGACCCACAATCAACAAGCGAATGCTGAAAAACCCCCCTTTCATCGTCCGCCTGTTCACCCTCCTCCTCAACCGAAACATTTTCACAATCATCAAGCTGGTGTTGTTCCTCATTTTCCTGCGCTCCGACGACAGTTTGACAATCCGAAAGCAGATGCTGAGAATAAGTTACCCCCTCAGAAAACGTCATTTTCTTACTTTTCTTCGGGCGTGGTTCGGTGGCATTCCGAACACTCAAGGCCTGGCTCTCCCCTGCTTCATACTGAGAATTGGAAGTGGTGAATTCGCTCTTGGTCTTCCTCTGCCTTCTAGGCTTGAGCTGTCCCTGATCACTTTCGAAGAGTGTTGTAGCTTTATTTCCCCCTCTCTGCTTGCTTTCCTTATGTTGAACATCTCCTTTCTCAAAAGTTACAATCTCACAATCACCAAGTTCGTGCTGCGAGCTGACAACATACGGCGTGGTCCTCCCGTGATTTTCCGCATGATTTTGCGCTTCCACATTTTCAGTAGATATACCCAGACCCTGCTCTGTCTCATGTTGGTGACTGGCGATGATGGGAATTGGATTCTTCTTCTCCTTTTTGGATTTGCTTCTCGGTAAAGTACTGTTCGTATCAGCTACTAGGGAAATCTCAGGGACCAACCGAGGGGCCGTCAAGAAGGGGTTCCTAGACACCTCATGCTCATGATGATGATGCAGCGTGTGGAGTTTCGCGTGATGGTTTTGGGGTTGATTTTGACCAGGATCAATATAAGCCACCAGCTCGCCAATGTTAAGCTCATTCTTCTGATGAGCCCTACCGAAGGTACTTTCAAGTCCGAAACTGATATTGAAAGCATCATCGCGCTCAGGTTCATACCGGAGCAGTGATTGATCAGCAATGATCTCACACTGATCCGGCCCATGTTGAGACAACACGACTTCAGGATGTTCTCTGCAGCTACCCAGAGAGTGATGAGAAGCTGCCCTTTCTCCCATAACGTGGCGGGAATTTGATTGCTCGGGAGTTTGGATCTCTGGACTCTGTAGATTCATCGGTTTCATTGGTACGAGTTCCTCTCCATCCTCGTCCCCAGGGGAAAGATATGACGAGCTCAGTTTGGGTCTTCGGGATCCATTTTGTTTTCCGACGGGTCCCTGCTTGACGACCTTTCTCGAAGGGCTTCCCTCGTCAGTGATATGTAGAGCATCTCGCTCCAGCCTGTACGTTCTGTGTTTATGACCGCCGCCGCAGTTGTTATTTTGTGGCTGTTTATGCGTCTTGGATGTCTGCTCAGAAGGAGCGTATGTCATAGGAGGGTTAGGGCAAGGCTGAGTCGTCACTCTTCTCTTATGCGCATCATAGCTTGGGCTATTCCTTAGCCACTTGTGGCCTTCTCGAGCTCGAACTTCCCTATCGCATTGCATAACAACGCAGGGGAAACAAAAAATTCCCAGAACAAAATCTTTCCCTATGTTGCCTTCTATACCATACATGCCTCGTACCATGGTTCGATGGAGGCATATTGGTATACCTAAAGGGAAAAAAGACGTTAGAAGAGTCTCTATGCATCAAAATGACCACTTACAACCGCAGCCTAGCGAACACGCGATGCAAGTACCCCAACACATGCCATTGCATCCATCCATTGGTCTCCAAGCGTCGTCAAAACCGCTTCGCTGTCGTCGGAACATTTTGATCCGCCAGTCAGTCTTGCCGAGCATCACGCAAGGGAGAAACCAGCTCATGCAACAGGTATTGTGATCGCTTGGTGGCTCGACACAGAATTGGTTCATCCAGGAAGGATATGACTCTTCGAGGCTCCCAGAAGCAGCGCCGGCGGGTGGATATGGAACATTGCGTGAAGGCCGGGGTTGCTCGTTGGCTGCAGATCCCTCACCCGGCAAAAAAGGCCTATCGTCAATGTTGTTTGTTGCTTTCCTTCCCGGTACATGGGGCTCGTTTGGGTGGTAAAACATTCCATTATGTTCAATGATCACAGACTTCGGTACCCTAGAGTTGGATTTCTTTGCCAACACATTCGGACACTGAGAGGGCCCCTCATGGTTGCTGTAAGCACGGCATAGAGGACGATTCTTAATGGGACCAGGTGTAAGGGGATCCCGTGTTGATACCGGCATCGATATAGAAGTGCGATGACTTAGAGCAATGGATGTTTGCGAATTGCTAGTAGTAGCTCGTCTGATTTGGGGCGCTTGCATCACTGTTCGCTCTAAAAATGTAACTAAGTCTGTAAGATGGTTAGCAAGGCTTCTGTTGCGCTGTAGTGACACTTTTCTTACATGATCTAAGTGATAGCGATGTCAAGTTCGAAATTTTGAATGAGTATGCTGCCTGGATTGAATGACTGGAGAGAAGACAGAAAGAGATTGGAAAGGGCAAGACCTAGGGGGGTCGTTCCTTCCAATACACAACCAGCCAAGTTTGGAAGAGAACTAGCAAAGGAGGCAGGAAAGGCCCCACGACCAGCCTTGAACGCCATGTCTATCAGACTGCGAGTTTCTCCAACTAAGTGAGATTCAATGAGAGGTAGGCGATAGTTTGAAAAATGAAAAAAGGAAACTTTGCATTTTGTACTCTCTTTCGTGTTGATTAAGTGACGAGTTTATGGAGAATCGTTCCTAGCGAGAAAAGTGCGCCCCAGCAAAATCCTCAGCTTAATTCAATTATTGACCGCCTCCTGTAACTTTTAATTCAGAGCATGCCCACGACAATGTTCTGCTTCCTGTGGTAGTATACAAGTTCAAAATAGAATCAGCGCCGCGACAAGATCTCCAAACGAATCCACACTGCTAATCTTACTCACAAACACCAATAAAATCACCTTCAAGTACCTAGATACCCAGAAATATCTCAAGTGCCGCCTCGGCTAATATATAGCAGATCTTTTTCACATTCATTACATAGCCTGTAGAGCATCAAATGCGTACGTGGTATTTACATGAGCAAGCTGATCGCTATGCCTGCTTCTCGGTGCTCCATTACTTCTCCGCCGGCTAGAAGGGGGTCAGTACTGATTTCCTGGAAGAGAAGACAACTTTTTGACCACCAGTAAAGAAAGCCGAACTATTAATGAACTAGGATTATACTTGTGATCTTTTAGGGTCGACGGTTCCCTTTGCCTTGGCTGATTCTGGAGTGCCTTCACCCTTGCTGCTTTTTTCTGGATCATTTGTGATGTCTGTCGAGTGTTTGGTGTCGGTGTTGGACAAGCCCTCCTGAGCGCCACTATGTTTTCCCGCGGTGGCAGCCTGGTAGTTGTCAGTATGAACAGGCTTGCAAATTCGAAAAGGCCTTAGTGATTTTACCTCGCCTTCAACCTCTCCCTGCTTCTCGCCCTTGTTACTCTCAATTCTGATCTTGTTGCTTCCCTTGGCATCCTCGAGGTGCTTCTTGGTGTTGCCATCGTCGCTCTCGTCATCGGAAGTTTCTGGGGTTTCTGCATCTTTACCCTCTTCGCTTGAATCGGAATCATCGGACTTGTCTTCCTTGTCGCCGCTTTCCTCCGACTTGGGCTCCTCTGACTTGGGCTCTTCCGACTTCTCTTCTTTTACCTCCGGCTCGGACTCTTCTTTAGGCTCCTCTTTGGGTTCTTCGTGGTGCTCGCCATGAGCGGCTCCATGATCGTCATGGCCGTGGGAATCGTCCGCTCCGCTTGAGAGAATGAAATCTTTGCAATTGATATTAGGATCTTGTATTTAAACAGAGCGTTTGAAAGCTTACAGCAAGCGGGAATTGTGACAGCGATGGATGAGGCGGCCCTAAGTGACGTATCCAGTTAATTGGGCCCGCAAACAATCGCAAGGAAGCTTACCAGATGGTATCGCTGCTAGGCTTTGCCTCTCCATGCCCACCGCTCGCATATGTCCTGCGAGCTACTTGGCGGAATACTGTAGGGCGAGCAATTGAAGGTCGCGCTGCCCGGAAGCAGGATCGCAGTGCTGCAGCTCTTGAAAATGCCATTGTGTCGGAAATCTGAACAGTGAAGTCCAGAGAGTCGACTGGGGAGACAAATTAGCGGTGAATGGATAAGTGAGGTGATCAATCGGAATCGCACGTACGGCCTCAAGGTCAATTGGCAAGTTAGGGATGGAAGAGGAATTAAGGTGGTGGAAAAAGAGGATGATGAGGATGGCCGGGTACTCGCAGTCTGTCAGAAATCATCGAGCCGGTACGTAGGTACTTAACCCAGAAGGTAGCTAGTCCGGTGGCTGGGCCAATCAAAAAACCGACCACAAACCCGACCACAAACGCAATTGAGTTTCCACTAAACGGCCACTTATGACCCTAACCACAGGAATTCATTGCTATGGAAAAGTGAGAAGACAAATTTATCACGAATATAAACTACAATATACATGGGGTGAAGATGGACCTTTGAGGAATGTGGTACAGCGTGAAGTGGCCCTTAACATTTTTTTCTTGGAGCTTGTTCGGGCACATCACGTCATTTTATCCCCCGAACCCCCAGAGCTCGCTGCACCTGTGAAGTCAAGATACACTTCTATTGCGAATTAAATCTACACCATGAAAGAGGTGGTGTTGGACTTCTAAAGAATGTGGTACGGGTACAGTGTAAATAGTGACCTTTGGAGAGCATTCTGCTTGTTGCAGCTTTGGCTCGTCATGTGGAAATTCAGCCCTCAAACTTCTAGAGCTCGCTGCACTCCTAAAGATATAATTTTATTGCCGGGATAGTCTCTATACTATAACGGGTGAAGATGTACTTTTGGAACATATACCAAAGCAGCTCAGAGTACTGCATGGCAAGTGGCCTTTGGAGAACATCACAGTGTGCCAGTTATTCCAAAGCTTCGTCCGCCTTCGTCCGCTTCTTTCTTTTTGGAGCTCGGGCCACCCCCCTTACATCAGCGATACACGTGATTACCCCACTACCAGGCGGGATCGGGCAGGCACCGCAGCCTGGCGTCCAGAATGTCAACCCTCATCAGCGTGAATATTTATCGGGCATCTTTCAAGCTTCAGAGGCGCGCTTCCGATACTTAAGTACCCCCGACCCGACTCCTTCTTCCTAAAAACCACACTCTTTGCGAATCAAAAACAAACCCTTCCATACGTTCTCCCATCAGCAGCTACATTGTAGTTTGCTTTGGATCAACCTTGTCCGACGCGTTAGTCCTCTTTATCTTCCATACGCGCATGCGAGCAACTCTTTCTGACCGATCTTCTTAGGCTGCCGCTGATTTTCTCACCTTTCCCTGATCTTGATGGTGCCGAACCTTTTGACAGCCCGATACCGACATCTTCCTAACAACCCGACTTGCCCATCCAATCTCCAAGATGTCGTCCACCCAGATCCCTCAGAACCCCACCTCACAAACCGTCGCAGGCTTGTTGCATAAGCTACACGATGCGGATCCAGACTACAGGTTCATGTCATTAAACGATCTCTTTCAGGTGCTCACCATCGGAAAGCCAGATTTTTTGCATCACGATTACAACACTGCGGCGAGAACCGTTGATGGCATACTGAAGACTCTGGACGACCAGAATGGTGAAGTACAAAATCTCGCCATTAAGTGGTAAGCATATAAACTACAAATCCATATTTGCTTTATAAGATAGATCTAACTCTTCCATAGTCTTGGACCTCTCGTTTCAAAGCTTCCAAGTAGTATCCTGGCCCCTCTACTTGAAAAGCTTTCTACTTTGAACATCGAGAATTCGGTCGACAACTCTATTCCAGCAATGGCTCTTCGGACAGTCGTGGTCACCCTTCCAAGACCTGTCAATGGCGTTGCGCCGACGAAGGAGGTTGTAGAGGCATACTCCGCTATTAGTCGAGTTTTGGTCCCTCGGTTGGTTGGGCATCTTGTGGTAAACAAACCCTCCAAGAATCTCAAACTTCCACAACCTCCGCCTGCCATGCTAGATCTTCAATCTGACAAGGAACTCGATTCAGAGGCCGTGGATGTTTTGATAGAAGTGGTTAGATGTTTCGGCCCCATGCTTCAGCAAGAGGAGGTCGAGGCACTTCAACGCCAGTTGGTTGGTATCTTAGAGGCTGAACGCGCAAGTTCGGTTGTGAAGAAACGAGCAGTAGTAGCAGTGTCTATTCTAGCAATCTACCTCACCGATGATAACCTGAGCAGCTTTGTGTCACAACTCATTGAGCATCTGCGAAGTTCACATCTCACCCCAGTTCACAGACGCCTATACATCACAATCCTTGGCTCTATGGCCAGATCTATCCCTGCACGGTTTGGGCCGTATTTAAGATCTCTTGCACCATTTGTTCTATCGGCACTGAGTCAGGAAGAATTGGCAGAGCAGCTCGAGGCCTCGGCCGAAGATGGCGAGCCCGAGCCCGAGATTAACGATGTCCGCGAATCAGCTCTGGTGGCTTTGGAAGGCTTCCTGGCTTCTTGTGGTGGAGAAATGCGTCATTATACTGAGGAGACTATTGCAGCTGCACTACGATTCTTAAAATATGACCCCAATTATAACGACGACGATGATGAGGAGATGGGAGGAACCCAGTCAGACGATGACGCAGATGAGTTTGACGAGGACGATGATTTCGATGCCGATGGTGGATTTGACGACGATGACGACGATGCCAGCTGGAAAGTTCGTCGATGTGCTGCCAAGACACTGTATACCCTCATCTCAACCAGAGGTAGCGGAGATTTGCTTGATGACGGTACACTGTACTCCCAAGTGGCACCCGTTCTCGTTCAGAGATTCAGCGAACGAGAGGAGAACGTTCGATTAGAAATCATTGCAACCATGTCGTCGCTGATTCGCAAGACTGGTGAAGGTGTATTGGTCAAGTTTTCTGGCGACGATGCTGATTTTATCCACCACGCCCCTCAAAGCCGTAAACGCAGACGAGAAAGCAGTAGCACCGCCACCTTCGACACAAAAACACTGCTCTCGTTATCTGCAGGCTTGACCTCGCCCACCTTTGAACCTGTTCCTGCGTCCGGTCCTCGAGCCGATCTAGCACGCCTGAGTCCCGCCATTATCAAGGTAACAACAAAACTACTTAAGAGCAGTTCAATACCAACCAAGCAGGCACTGATTAGTCTTCTTGATGATGTTGTTTCCGTCCAAAATGGTGGCCTCGCCGAGTACTTCAGCCAGATTGTCGAACCCATTATCGATGCTATCAAGACTAGCGCTGGCTACTCGGGATCTTCAGGGACAATCACCAGCGGAGGAGCATCGGCCACTGCCAATACCTTGCGAGTCGCAGCACTGCGCTTGATTGGTGATATCGCCAAGACCCATTCGTCAAGTCTCTTGCAACCTTTCTTGCCCAAGATTGTTCCTGGTGTTGTTTCTGCAGTTGTTGACAAATACTACAAGATCTCAAGCGAAGCAATTGGAACATGTGAGCAACTGGTCAAGGCCCTGACACCTCCTAGATCTAGATCAGCGACACCAAATCATCAATCTGATCTTCAGAAGCTTTACAAGGTCATCGTTGGTCGAGTGGCAGCTAACGACGCTGACTTGGAGGTTAGACAACGCGCGATTCATGCTTTAGGCATTTTGTTGGCACGAACGGCTACCCCAGAAGGTTCAAAATTGTTACAAGACACTGACCGTAAGGCTGCGATGGAAATTCTGAGTGAGAGATTGAAGAACGAGACCACCCGACTTGCTGCCGTTCATGCTATTGATACCATTGCAGCCTTGACAACTTCTACGGATCAATTGCGACCTGCTTGGATCAGAGAGGTCTCACTCGAGCTCTCGGCACAACTCCGTAAAGCCAATAGATCTCTGAGAGGTGCAAGTCTTGCCGCACTTAAGAATCTAGTCATTGCGCCAGCGTCGAGAAATTCATTGGACGCACCCACGATCGAAGGTCTGACGAGCGCACTTCTGCCTCTCCTCACTGCTGTGGATCTGCATCTTCTTGGCCCTGCTCTTCTAGTCTTGGCATCTCTAGTTGAAGACAACGCGAAGCTTGTTGTGACTGATCAGTTGAATGAAGCACTCTGTAATCTTTTGAAGGCCACTCTAGGTGGTGCTGTTCTTGATGCAGTTTTACATCTAGTCTCGAAAATTGGTGAACGACAAGTTGGTCAACCACTCATGAAAGGCTTGCTCAATGATGTCAGTGTTAATGGTGACCCCGCCGTAGTTGGCAAGGTCATTGGTACACTTTTGGTTTATGGGGGTTCGACGGTGGGTGTCCGAGTCGAGGACTTCCTGAGCGAAGTTGCCAATCCTAGCTCAGATGATGCAAAGCGAAGTTTAGCTCTTGCTGTCCTGGGTGAAGCTGGACTCCGCCTTGGTGGAAAGTCCCCCCTGAAGCCCTCTACCTTCACAGCCCAGTTTTCCTCTACATCGGAGAAGGTTCCTTTGGCTGCTGCCATTGCCCTTGGACGTGCAGGTGCTGGTAATGTTCCAGTCTATCTACCCGCAATTATCTCTACCATGGATAAAGGTGGCAACATTCAGTATCTCTTGTTGCACTCTATCAAAGAGATTCTTCAACAAGCCAGCAACAGCTCTGCGGATATCAGCAACTATGCTAAGCCGATCTGGGACAGACTACTGAGTGCTTCACAAGCCGAGGATAACAAGGCAGTAGGTGCTGAATGTATAGGCAGACTCACCTTGATTGACCCAAAGACTTTTATGCCCCAGCTACAGGTACGTATCCATATCAGTAAAATGACTTTTAAATACTTATTTTTTCTTAGCACTACCTTCGCGACCCAACGCCCTCAGTCAGAGCCATGGCTATTCAGGCTATTCGGTATACGCTACCTGATAGTGATGAGACATTTGATGCCGTCCTCAAGACCCAGCTGATCGATATGTTGACGGTCATGTTACGAGACGTTGAGCTCGAGAACCGTCGACTAGCACTTACCACCCTTAACTCTGCTGCTCACAACAAGCCAGATCTGATCATTCCAAATCTTGGACTTCTGCTGCCACTTGTCATGGATGAATCCATCATCAAACCGGAGCTTATTCGAGAGGTGATGATGGGTCCTTTCAAACACAAGGTTGACGACGGTCTAGAAATCAGAAAGGTACGTTCATTCCTTATTTCACCCCCCGCACATAGCATGCTGACTTTTGTCTTTTACAGAGCGCATACGAAACTCTCTACTCATTAATGGAGACTGCTTTCTCACGAATCAATATTCTTGATTTCTATGAACGTGTCATCGCTGGTCTCAAAGATGAGCATGATATCCGTGCTCTTTGCAACCTTATGCTCACGAAGCTTGTGGTTTTTGCTCCAGATGAAACTGCACGCCGTCTCGATTCTATTGCCGACTGCTTCCGCGTCATTCTTTCCACGAAATTGAAGGATAACGCCGTCAAGCAAGAAATTGAGAAACAAGAGGAGGCGGTTAAGAGTGTCTTGAGAGTCTCACTAACTCTTCACGGCGCAATTCCTGGAGCCAGTACTGCAATGGGTACGCAGGCCAGCCAACACCAGACCTGGAGAACTTACTGGGAGTGGGTAGAGAAGGATTTTGAGCCTCAATTGAGAGGATTGAGGCACGAAAATACCGAGTTGGCCGTCTGATCTGACGATTGAGACGTGATATGAGATGATGATTAACGAGAGCGAGATTGGAGGCGAAAATTTGGCTTATGAGAATAAATGAATATTGAAGTAAGAGGTACGGTACTGTGTGTAACTGAGGTCGTGCATTTCACGCATCGCTCGCCTTGCATGCACAGTCTGCGGATTGTAAGTGAGCCTTGGGCCATCTATCTAGAAATAGATCAACGCAATAAATAGCAAGAAAAGTGAAATACGTGTGCTAATCCATCTTATTTCTTCAAATCTCGAGATTTCTTACTGTTAGGTCATTCCTGCACCATAGCCCCTCGCCTGACGAATCTTGAATATGTTGAGAGAACTACGCCTCGCCTTTTCCTCGGCGTGGAGACTAGCATGATAACTTTAAGTTTGACAATCTCATACACCTATGGGGGTGTCAAAACATGGAGCTGCGAGTATGCGGGAAGTCTTGCTTCTCACATGGGCGAAGTATGATTTGATTTGAAATGGTTTTTGGGTGATACGACTGACTGTACTTACGGCCGAATTCTGCGCTGGCAGTTCTCGGATTAGTATTCCTTACCTCAGGAATATGCTTCCACTTGCGTTCAAAACTACCTACAACAGAATAATCTCCCAAGGTATTTACGGCCGTAATACGATCGAATTCGCTAATATTCACGCTTAATTTGTATGTTGGTAGGTTTTGATGTTGGTAATCCGCCCACTCGGCTAGTGTGTGGGTAGAGCGGACTTGAAGTGGGAGATCTGAAATGGACTGTCGATGTGAGTGGTATTGATGATGGGTGTGAACTTTGTACTAGCGTTTCGTTAACAACATCTGTTTAGAAAAATTTCCCCATTCCAAAATCCAACTACCTATCCAACCTCAAACCCCCAAATCCCCCATAACTTTCCGACACCATGGCACTCTCCCATTTCCCAAACATCAGCAAACACATCACTCTCCGCGATGGCACCGGCTACGCCTACATTCATATCCCCGCACAACCGTCTAAACCAACTTTCCTCCTCCTTCACGGTTTCCCGAGCTCGAGCTACGACTGGCGGAATCAGATATCTTCCTTAAGCATACGAGGTTTCGGTGTTCTGGCTCCTGATCTACTGGGTTATGGAGACTCGGATAGCCCAGAGGACGTGGCGGCTTATTCTTTTAGGAGGATGAGTGGGCATGTTATGGAGATTTTGGAGGGTGAGGGGGTTGGGGGGTTTATTGGGGTGGGTCATGATTGGTGAGTGTTTTTTTTTTGGTGTGGTGGGAAGTTATTGCTAGCAGATCTTGCTGTAAATATTAGCTGACTATTTACCAGGGGAAGCGGTTTGCTAACTGCTCTCTACCTATGGCACCCCTCGTGTCTTTCCTCCCTGATCTATATTTCCGTCGGCTATTTCGAGTTCTCAAGCATCCCCTTTAACATTGGTTAGCCGAACCTTCTACTATCACATCAACCCTTCAGCTAAAACAAACACCGGCAGATAAACTCAACGCCATGACCGAGGAGAAATTCGGCTACTCAATCTTCGGTTACTGGAATTTCTTTAACAGTGAAAATGCTGCCAAGCTTTTGGATGGCCATGTAAGTTCATGACGGAGGAGGGGTTGATGTTGTGGATATCTGATAATTACCGTGTAGGCAGAGTCGACTAGATCTATCATCTATCCTAAAGACCCGGAGTGTTGGAAAACGGACCTAGGACCCGTCGGTGCATTGGAGAAATGGATTACTTCAAATACAATTACTCCTCTTCCCGAATGGTTAAGTGAAGTCGAAGCAGAGAAACACGCTTCCATTCTGAAGAAAAACGGGTTTACTGGACCTTTGAACTGGTATGTCAAACAACAACCCTCAAACCTTCTTCTTATCTCTCTTCCCTCACTAAATACTCACCACGCAGGTACAAATCCTTCCTCCACGGCATCGACCTACCCACCACCACAACCCTCCCCGAATCCCGAAAACCCATCACGATTCCGACGCTTCTTATCGTTGCAGACAAGGACTACGCCACACGTGCTGATATGCAGGTGGAAATCACGGCGCGGTGGGTGCGGGATTTGAGGGTGGTGGTGTTGGATTGTGGACATTGGGTGCAGCTTGAGAGGGCGGAGGAGTTGAATGGGTTGTTGGTGGGGTTTGCTGATCGTGATTTGGAAACGAGCGTGTGAAAAGCTTACTCGGGAATATTCTAGCCTAATTTCTAGTAATGTCAAGTTTTCGCATAAGCCTACTACTAATAATGTTGGCTGTGAAGGTTGGTTAGCTCGCTTAGCTCAAAAGGGGGTTATTAGCGCCCACAAAATCACATAGCGATATATGGTTCTCCCAATAACGAATATATAGCCCTAGAGCTACTTACGATTGACCTCGCTCCAGCAGAAAAAGAGACGAAAAGAGGTATAGCGGTGGTCTAAGCCTCCTTTTATTTTCTTCTGTAAACTTTCTACCTGGCATTTGAAGTTGGAAATGGGCTGGTTGGTATTAGATTGTTTGCAGAAGCCTTTGGCTCGGCTCGACTAGAGGTTGCGGCAAATAGGGGGAAAATTGCGAGCAAGTGCATTTCAGCAGAGTTCAACAAAAGGTATCAAAACCAGGGTAACCTTTTGCCGAACTCTGCGAACACGGATTGTATCAAGTGAGATTCAGGTTTAGACTTTGCGAAGCGTGTTTAGCGGAATTGTTTTTATTATTTTATCGTGAAAGACTCGTGGTATCTATGGAATCATTATATACACTGCATACGTCATTTACTCGGATCTGCTCCCAGTTCATCCCTCAAGCGTAGTAGCTTCAGCACGACAAAGTCTTCCATCCGCAGCCCATTCCCAAGCATCACTTCCAACACCGGTCAAGGTGTAAAGCAAATCGGTGGTGTCATACTTCTGCTTGATAGCCAAAAGCGTATCATAGTTTTCACCATAGAAATCCTCCTTCCAGCTGTCCACCTGATAATCGGCTTCGTTCATGTAAGTTCCACTGTTAGGTGTGATGCTCTTCATCAGGGGCATCCACTCGTTGGTTTCGATGGTCATGTTTACCATGTTCTGCGCTTGAGAGGCGGTCATATCCCATGTCATGTCGATGATAGCGTGAATGAGGGTGTTGCGCCAAGCGGGAAGGACGGAGTTTGATGAGGCGGTGTTGTTTGCGACTGTGTGGTTTACGTTCAGGACGTTGGCTCCGATATTGAAAAGTCCGGTAGAAGTGATGTTCTTGAAGGCAGCCATCAGTTCGGATAGAGATGTGGAGTTTGTCACAACGTCTCTTGGGACCAATCGACTTCCTCCTAGGCTGAGGGTCGTGTAAGCACCGTATGGGAGAGGAGTGCCGTAAACTTCGCGATGTTGGTAGTATCCAGCCTCAGATGTTACGACCAATTCGTACGCGATTCCGTTGTCGGTAAGTTTGTCGATGAAAGGTTGGAGGAAAGCCGTAACCTCATCGCTGGTTTTGTTTGGGAAGTTCAAAGGCGAGATTTCGAAACCAGAGTTGGTGAAGATGTATATCGCTTCTCCGCCGGCATCGACAAGGTCGGTGAGGAAGTCGGAATGCCAGTACTCGATGATTTCCCAGTACAAATCAGTTGAAATACTGGCAGAAGAGAATGCCAAGAATGCACCGCCGAAAACACCATCGGCATGTGCTTTCACAGTCATGGAGAGCGCAACACCAAAAACTCCGGCACCACCGCCGCTCATAGCCCAGTATATATCCTCATTTTGGGTCGGTGTGGCGATAAGATAGGTACCGTTTGCAGTTACAACTTCCCACTCGAGGACTTGATCAGCTCCCAATCCGTAAAGCGAACCCAGTGGTCCATGTCCACCACCAGCAGTGTATCCACCCGCTAAACCGACAGTTGCACAGTCTCCACCCACAATTCTGACACCTGCTGCGTCGGCTGCAGGATAGGCTTCGTATCCTTGTACTCCTGCTCCTAATTTGGCTGCTGTTCCCTCGTATGTATCACTGCTGTAATCGAAGAAGCTGATGTTTTTCAAGTTGTGCGTCCATAAGCTGAGACTGCCTATACCACTGGATTTTCCCGAGAAACTGTTTTCTTGTTAGCCTGTGAAACTTTCTCCTGTTGTCCTCCAAATGTCAGAGTAACACTTACTCATGACCAGTATTCTTGATAGTGACTCTGATGTTATTCGCTTCAGCAAATGCAAGTCCTGCGATGACGTCCGCAGCAGAAGTAACATTGATCGAATAAGTGGCAAGCTGGCCAAGTTCGCAAGAAGTGTCATTGGAAGTGAAAGGATCGCAACTCTTATTTTGCCAAAGCGGCGACATTATCGAAGCCGCGTCAACCATACTACGAGAAGTTAGCAGTTTTCCACCTTTCAATTTCGACAAACTGACTGAGTCTCAGGTAAGTCCCAAATGGCTTGGAGCGCAGTGCAAGCCGCTTCATCGTAATTGGGTTCATGGCAAGGAGAGCCCAGAGGAACGGTTTTGATCAACTGTCCATTGACTGTTGTATTTAAAGTCGCCCAGAGGTCGTCCGATGGCCATTCCGAATCGCTAGGCAAATATCGACACGTTGATGAGGAGTTCGATGTGGTAAGCGCTGACCTCGAAGGTGTTGTTGAGGATAACAGATTTCCTTGTACGGAATAAACGAATGTGGATGCGCAAAGCACGGAGACCAATTTGTTAAGGAGAGCCATCTTGTCGATGTAGTGGGGAAATATCTTGATGCTGGTGCTCGCGCCAAAACCATGTGGCCGCACCAAATATCTTATACTTATACCTGGTATTGAAAGAACCAGTTTCTCTCATTCTCCTCCCCATGGCCCCCACCACTCAGCCACCGATGAATGGTACTCGAGTATCGTCGGATGTCAAGGCCGAGGCATGCTTTCCCCTGCTATCGGATTTTTTTTGTTGGTATCCTCGTCACTCCGTACTATTGATTCTCTCGCTTTGACATCTTTTTCTGTTTCGTTTCCAACAACATGTACCCGCTCTCTCGTATCATACGTTCCACATAAAGCGGAATCCTGAATTAGGATTGGATGTTCTGCAATACTCAGCATGATTGATCCACACAGCAATACGATTTTGTACAACATACCGTATCCACTTCCAGTGAGTGCGTGCCATGCTCGAGGTTACGATTTTGGGGCCATGACTGGGCAGATCCCTTGAAAATGGATAGATTTCTGATGGAAGAGCAGAAATCCTAATCTCTTTTGACTGAACAGCCCTATCATAACCCTTACTTAACACGGATGTGTCCCAGCGTCGCGGCCCCCAACCGGGTCCAACCTTCTTCAGGAACAGGAAAGTGGATATGCCGGACGACAACCCCCCTTTCTTATCGCTCCTCTCTCCACTACCGACAGCAACTTTGCGCCCCATGCAGGCAACCACCATACCAAAACTCGTCATGCGAGGAAATCTAAAGATATCGAAGAACGCCGGGATTGCAAAGTGATCAAGTAACCTTTCCAAAAGACCCTTTTGCATCTTCTATGAGGGGTTCCTTACGATTTCAGCCACACGTCCTTAAAGGCTTAGCGAAGAAGTGCAAGCGGGTATTCATTGCGCATCACGGGGTAAAAATAACGCAACTACATGCCGAAATTAAGTACGTAGGTACGTAAGTACCAACAACCCCTTTTCGCAGTTCGCAAAGGCATGAACTACACCTCAACTTTCCAGGTGCTCTTCTAGTCTATAAAAAGACGAACCGCACAACAGGAGCCCGATCCACCTTTCCTCTCAACGGGCCACCACCTGACACCTACGCAAGATGACAGGGCTGCTTGTTCTCCAGTTCATCGCCAACGCTCTATCCGCAACCCTAAGCGGAACTTCACCCTATCGAATGTGGTGTAGTCCATGAGCGATTAATCAAAATTCTGGTGTTGGATATTTCGAGCCGGCCTAAAGGGAAGGTGGAATGGGTTTCCCCTACAATTGCAGTGGTGATGAAAAACAACAGTGGAGTTGTGCCGCATTGACCTCCGCGATTTTGTAGGAACTGTGGGGGTGATCAGTGCATATTAGGGTTTTATTTCCGAACATTCCGAGCTTACGACAGGGCTGCCAAGCAAACCTTTGGACGTCGAGCATTTTCCTAATCCAGTAGACTATGAGAAATCTAGAACATTGCCCCAAGTGGGATTCCGTGAAAATCTCGCTGGAAAGACATCCAGCTAGATATCCTCGACTATCGATTTCTAGTACCTCGAGAACTCTTCACACTCTATTGAATTTGGAACTTCCAAAACATACGACTGCATCGAAAAACTCTAGCCGACGGGACTTCCTCGCTCTCGCTCTCGCTCTCATGAGTGGGTACAGTAGAAGAAAGTGGACGGCTTTTGAAGCTATTGATGACAGTTGGAAAACCCCGAAGATATCAACTGGAAAAGTGCGGAATGTGCGGAAGATGAAAAAACGGCACTACCCACTCTCCAATCCAGACCTCAATATTCTCAAACAGTTTGGTACAATGTGGTAAGAAAAGGAAGAGGGTCTTGGTTTGCATAGATTAAATTCTACCATCTAGGTGCACATGTCCCATTTTGAACCGCCATTCTCCCAGATGGCCTGGCTTGGCACAAGGGGGTTTCAAAATGGGGCGTGGGGGTGGTGCTCTGTTGGAACATGAACATTTAATACGGCGATAAGAAGCGAAGCGCTGGGTTGGGAAGTGACGGTTCATCTTGCTGCGACGTAGGTAGTCTCTACATTTAGAAACTCATATATCTTTTCAATGTCCTCAATTATGCCGCCGTTTGAAAAGCCAAGCCCCTTTGATTTCTTCTGTTTCTCTTCCGCAATGATACGAGGGAGAAAGGGTAGCTCAATCATTGTTCAGCAGCATCAAAGCGCAGGCTTGAGCCAGGGAAACAAATGTGACGACAATGGATTGCAGGAAAAAATGAGTCATGTACAAATTGTGATTGATAAAGCTATAGGTATCCGAATCTAAGCAAAGCAAAATGGTATCATAAGTTTCAAGTTTTTCTCGACAGAGTGCGCATCCTTCCCACAACACCTTCAGCACTTGCACCACAATATACAGCAAAATGAACGCCATGCAAAATAGACGCAACTATAGCCCGTCTCCCATGAAAACATTTTGTAAAATCGGTAGCTTTTGTAATGTGCTCAATCGACAAAGTTGACAAAATCCTTCAACCCATCAATAAAATCAGCATCGAAGTCTTTGACCCAATCTGGCATTGCCGGGTTCTGCGCCGAAACTGGTGGCTCATAGGGTATCTCCTCCTTTGTGATTCGACGATACTTGACTTCCGCCGGCTCAGGTGTTGGTGTTCTCGCTCTCTTCAATGATGGCTTTGCCGATGGACTAACAAATGTTTGTCGTGCTACAGGCTTATAGGCCGACATTCTCGGATCAGAAGGTTGACCAGGGTCAGCTTCTGGAAATGCCTCGAAATCAAATACTCCATCAGCAAAGCTAGAAGTAAGTTTTGGACTTGGGCGTGTGGCATCTTGAATGACCGGATCTTCATAGTCAAGCATAGCAAGTTCAAGACTGTCATCCTGGTAGGAAGACTGAGGTGGAGGGTGATTTTGATTGTAATGGTCATCGAATGCCGTGTCAAATACATCGGATTCTGCTCTCTTTCTCCTAAAAAGTGCCGATGGTGAAGGCAAATCCGAAGCTGGCGAATAATACTCCTCATTTCTCGGCAGTGCTGACGCCGAAGCAAAGTCTGTCTTGGTCTTTTTGGATAATAGAGTAGATGGAGATGGAAAATCTTCATCCAGGAAACTCGTAGAATCGAAGCGATCATCATTGTCTCGTGCGCTAGAAGAAAATGGAAGCCGGGGCGGTTTGCCACTTGCGTATTCATATTGAGGCTTCTGCGTGACAAGTCGAATGGGCATATCCTCTTGAACACTCGTATGCAAGTTGTGTAGCTTTTGGTAATCTCTAGGGGCCAGCTGAGAGTAGGGTGTAGGAAAGTCTTCGGCCAGGTCGATGATTTCCAGGTCATCGGTATCTTCAAATTTGAAGCCACCCTTTTTAAGCTTCAATTTGGAGTTCTAAGACTTGTCAGTGCTAGTACGCCACGGAAAATTGCAGCTCAAATCAACTAACCTTTCTGCTCGCCTTCTTGTTACCTGCCATTGATTTGGATGAAGAAATTGTTGATTGATGGTCTGTTCCGTCCATTGCCTGGCCTTTAGCAGAAGAAGACTGTGCCTAGAAGTCAGTCCAGATTCAAAGTAAACAATTTACAATTAGAGCTTACTTGGTTTTTAACTCGTGCTTTAGCAGGTTTATCCAAACCCTCGTTGCAGCATCTATGCTTGCAGCGATTGCCATTCTTGAGCCCATTACGACAATCATGATTGCATGTCCACTTGCCGTTCGCCATCTGAACTGATGGAGGCGGAGCGGGCTTCGAGTCTGAGGGTTTTCTTGATGAAGTCTTGTTCGGCTTTTGTGGAACCACCTCGTCTATATCAATGAAGTCGTCCGAGGAGTAATCCCTTTCTATGCTCGCAACGGCTTCAAGAAGATCTTCGTCGCCGATATCACTACCAAATTCATCACCAGACTTTCTTCTTGCCATCACAGATTTTGGTGCAACCGGGGCCTTTGGTTTTGGTGGAGGAAAGTCAGATGCAGGTATGCCATGCTTGATCAGCCTCAGTCGCTGTGTTCCGACGATGTTGTCACAAGCAATGTAGCATTTGATATCGTCATCCGGACTGGCCATTTCAGCCACGAACTTGAGTTCATAGCCCTTCTCCAGCTGATTGACACTACCCCGCCAAAAGTGAACGAGCTCGCCCTCAGAAGTTTCGGCTGTGAAGGTTAGGGATGGTTTCCAGTTATTCCACACCGGAACTTTTGCATTAGCAAATCCAAGCTTGATCTTAACGTTGACCTTTGGGTTTTTGCTCGCCTTTGCAATAATACGACCAGTGATATCGGATGCCATGGTTAGGCGAGGGAATTCTAGTAGGAGCTGCTTCGTTCTTTGACCAAAAGGAGGATATTTTCCGACATAGCGCTCAATGTCCGCGTTGTTCAGAGCTGCAAGTTTTTCAATGCTATTGATATCTTTGCTGATAAGCTTTCTTGCAGCAACAGGTCCAATCTGAGGAACTTGTCGAAGTTGAAGATTGGAATTCTCCCAATATCCAGCGGCAAAGCTTCTAGCGAGATCAAGAGCATGTCTTACAGAGATGGCGTCGCAATCAACCGCCTTGCAATCGATCAGGCATCGAAGCAAACGTTGAGCTCGTTCAAGAATGATTGGCTTCTCAGTGACAAATTGTCTCCTCAATGCAGCATAGTCCTTCTCAGCGGGGTGCTCCACACCACCTAGCTGTGCTTGAATCAAGATGGAAACTTTCTGAGGTGTCTGAGAAAGCGTTCCCTTGACAGGAAATTTGATGAACGGGGATTTGTTCATCTCTTTGAGACATGCCCGCTGATTTGGTCTCATACGGAAATCTTGAAAATCTGTCGCCTGGCAAAGGCTGTTGAGCTAAAATTGTTAGCTGATAACTTTTCAGAACAATGCGAATTAAGACAAACTTACTATCTCCTCCGTCTTTGCTTGCTTTGGTATACCCAACAGCAATTTCATTGTCTCAAAGGACACCATATATCGAGACATAGCTTCCCCGTATTCTGTGCATTTGATGCTTTGATTGTCAGTGACAAGTTCGGCATCTTGGAGGAGTTTAATATCTCGCTCGCAAACGAGCTTGAGTCGTTGATCGGTATCTCCACCTTGAACAATGCCGTCGATTTTGTAATAGGCTGGGTTAAGTCTCATGCGAACGGCGAGAAATGTTCCTTCCAGCCATATCTTTGCTGTATGGTGGCTACTTATCGTACCCAGGCCAATTTCTGAGTTCAGATGCTCGATAAGGTTGCGATGAAGACTGCTTTCAAGAATATCAGAGCCCGAGACCATCTTCTCGTATCTATCCCTCTGGTCTGCTTTCGTCATAATGACAGCAACTGCACTGTCCTCAAATTGAGGTCTTCCGGCTCTTCCTAACATTTGCATAACCTCAAGATCAGAGTATTCTTTGGTAACGCCGTCCGAGTATGTAACAGTTCCTTTCAGTACAACCAGATGGCAAGGGAGATTCACTCCAACAGCCAGTGTTGAGGTGCAGCAAATGACGCTGATGTCGCCCTTTAGAAATCCGGTCTCAATAACCTGACGATCATGAGGATCAAGCCCAGCATGATGAAAGGCAACACCAGCTCTCGTTAACTCCTGTAGCTCCTTGTTTTCAACCGAACAACGCTGTCCTGGAGGTGGCCACGAACGCTCCGCCTGCATCTGTCCTGTCCACCATTCTGCCAGCTTGGTAGCCGTGTTCTCGCAGGACTTACGCGTGAAACAGAATATCATGATAGGTTTCTTTTCGGTATGTCTCCGAATAAGATTTGGAAGTTTTCCATCTAGCAATTTTTCAAACGCAAAGTCATTCATCTTCTCATCAAACCCATAGACATGCTTTTGAAGCTTGACCGGCCTGAAGCTTTCCCCAAAGGTCTCTCGGTGGGCAGGTAGCTGCTGGTTGCAATGGTCTCTTCCCAGCCAGACCGCGATATCTTCGGAATTTGGAATTGTAGCACTCAACGCAACAAAACGTACATTGGCACCCATGGTCTTCATGCGAGAAACAACAACCTCTAACGTTGCGCCCCGGATCTCCTTCAAAATATGGACTTCATCAATAAGAAACAGTTTGACAAGCTGTACTAGTTTGTGATGATCACTCCATTTGCGAGTGATGCTGTCCCACTTCTCGGGGGTCGTAATGATGATTGAAGCAGTCCGTACTCTGGTCATTTCTGCTTGGCTTGTATCGCCCGTCAACTCTGCACACTGTAGATTTAGGTGGCTGAACTTCTTGCTCCAGTCTCTCATACGTTCCGAGCAAAGGGACTTTGTCGGAGCTTGATATACAATCTTGAATTGCCGAGAACCATTCTCAATAATGGTCCTACAAATAGCTAACTCAAGGAGTGCAGTCTTGCCGCTCCCTGTTGGAGCCGAGACGACCACATTATTATCGGATTTGTAGATGGGTGCAAAACACTTCGACTGAACCGCATTGAATAGCTCGTACGGAAATATAGAGCGAAGTCGGTCCGGAAGTTCGTGTGGAGATACCAATTGAATACCATGAGCTAGCGGCGGAGCGTGGCCAAGTGCTAGAGTTCTCGTTTGCCTGACTGGACCAGCCACTTGGTGTTGCGGTGTATGTGGCTGGGTCATTTTGTTTTCAGGATTATTGACCGTATGGATTCTTGGCGGAGCTGCATGGCGTACTGCTGGCACTGCACGAGAAGCTGCCTTTCTCAAACTCACTTGTGCCGAAGGGCTGGAACCCTGTCCAAACGACGAGCTTGACGAAGACTGGGGACGATTGGGACTAGCAACGAAGCCACCTAGGAATATTAGCATTATTTACAACACAATGGGAAGTGTAAAGACAGTAAGCATACTTAGGTTAAACGGCGGAGTAGCCTGCTCTTTTTGAAGCTGTGGAAAATTCGCCGGCCGAGGTTGTGATCGTGACTGTGTTTGTGTCTGAAAGAAGGACTGTGGTGGAGGATTGAAATTTCGCTCAGCCGGAGGAAGCCGTGGCAATGGTCTCTCAAACAACATTGCATTGGCAAGATTATCAACCACATCAAGTGCATGTGCATGTGCATGTCGTGAAGGTTCCTGGTTAATCGGCAAGCCTTGGCGAAGGTTTTGGGTAAATCTAAAGTGATTGTCCGCGTTGCTGATGATTCTGTTTTCCGAGGTCCCTGGACTAACTTGACTTGGCTGGCTGTAGATATTTCGAGGAGCAAGAGTTAATCTGCCTGGGATAGAAATTTGGCTCTGTGGGGGAGGAGGGCGTGCCAATCCGTATTGTGGTTCAACTGCGGAAATCTTTAGCACTTCTTCTTTACGCACATCATGGGCAGTAGGCTTACCAGGTTCCTTGTACATCTGCGGCTCCTGCAGCCCTGGTCTAGGTCTTGAAGCCGACTGCAAGTTCCATTCCGTGCTGCGAGGCACTGGAGCCTGGAACGCAAAGCGACTCAAGTCTGGTGGTGGACGATGCTCCTGGCCAAATGGGTTGTGATCCTGGCCTCTTGCATCATCGACAATTCGTTGAAGACGATGATCAATGCCTCTGTCCATGTTGAAACATCGGCACGATAAAGTAGAGTGGTAACGCGTAAAGTGAGGATAAAAGAAGTGGAAAAGTCGGCAAGAGAGGGTAGATAGGGGATGCGGATTGGTGGTAAGAAGATGGAGCCTCGCAGATCAGTTAGACAATTGAAAATAGGTTAGACATCGCCTGAAATAGTTTCGCGAAGATTTCGGGAGCGCATTTGAAGGATTGAGGTAGTGAGGGTTGTAAATGGAAAGTGAGGGAACCTGGAATTGGCTCTTTCCTCGCTTGGAAAGTCAAATCTACCACGTGACCAGCTCCCGAAACCTGCTGGGCAATCAGATTGGAAGCGCTCCTCGATTTCAACCAATTGTTCCTTGACTGTAATAAATGATTGGACAGGGAGTTCAAACAACCGAACTCGACTTGGTCACTGCAATCAAGTGGCCTGGGTTGGTTGCGAACCTCCAGTCGACAGCACTCAAAGCCATCTTGCGGTGCCGCCAGTCAACAGCCAGTACAGTACAGTATTCCATGGTGCCAGTACGGACGTGAAGTAGACTCTGATCGTTTCCCAGTCTTCCTCTAGAAAGACATGAATGAGCGTGGAGCAATTCGCAGGGCCTTTCTTGCAATGGCCGACTCCCTGCGTCGCCGCGAAGAAGTAAAGATACAGTATCTCCACACGCAGTAGCAATCGGTCTACAACACCACCTCTCCCTAGTTTAAACCTCAATATACCAGAACACCAGAGAATTGCGGTTAAACAGAAGAGTTTAGCCTTCTAAACCAACCAATACGGTAGGTAGCCTTTAGCATTCAAAGCCCTCTCAACACGACCAATCAGATCAGGATCATCGTTTCCGCTCGAGAACTATAAGGATATCTTGTAAGCCAATCGCCGCTCTACCATTTCGCACCGCGAAAGGTTATAGAAGAAATATTTATACAAAGGATCAGAAATTTACTCATCCATGCAATTCATTTCCTAAACGCTCGCTCTAACGCTCTTTGGTTCGCCCAGAACCGGCGTAAATCCCAAAGCCAGCCGAATCTAATTTGTTTAGATACAGCCTTCCTTTCGCTCTCGCTCTCGACAACCAGAATCTAAAGACGTCAAGATCATACAGGCATACTCCTCAAAGCTAGCCATAACCAACCATGCTCTATGCATTGCCCCGTAGCATTGTCCGCTGATGGGTTGCCTTCCTATACCCACCAAAGGCACGTAGATATGCAACAAAAGGCGGCCACACCACCATAACACCGATTTTTTGCTCGTCCCATAAACGCCTAATGCACACCCGCATGTGGATCCCCTCATATTTTAGATGTCCCCCAAATGGTATTTTCACATTGTGCCTGCGCACCCGGCTCTTGGCATGCGTCTTTTGTTGTTGTACATCCTTCCTCTGGGAAGGCTCAATCGTCTCTCTTTATTTTGCCTCTTGAAGATGGAACACGTGAATGATGTCTTAGCGGGGAGGCAGGCCTCGATGTTGATAGCCCGGCGCTCTTAATGCTTTCAAGTGTATCGAGCTGCGGCCTACCAAGAGTAAGAATCCTGTCGTCCTCATACTTTGGTGTGTAGCCGTTGTCGATTGTGGTCTTCTCGTAGCTCGCAATATTGATAGGAGGAGGTCGGTTTCGCTTCTTGTCTGAACCGCTATAGAGGTATGTTGAAAAGATGACCAGCGCAGTACCGAAAATGAACTAGAGCAGTCAGTTAGTAAATATTCCTTGATCCAGCTAGATCAGAGCTAAAACCTACATTGAAAGAGACTTGAAAGTCGAAGAAAAATACACTGAAAATGAAACTCATAATAATCGAAATGGACGTTGCAAAGTTCTTGGCGATGTTGTCGGCATAGTTGATGCACATAGCCACCAAGACGCCCCCCAAAGCCTGGAAAACGATAGCTGTCCAAACAACAGCATTGTATCCAATGAAAAAGCCGTTCTTGGAAATTTCCTCGCCATCCTTGAGAATGACACCAAATATCAAGGCCGGAAACAGCGAGTAGAACGATAGCTGTACATTTCGTGTCCAAACTGTGACGTGGGTTGTCGATTCCTTCAAGACCTTTTCGAAATAAACACCAGTCAGGCCAGAGATTGCTGCCGCCACAAGGACCGCTGTCAAGCCAATCGAGTAGTTCATGATAGGCTTGGTCAATCCCATATCCTCTTGAATTCCTTCGTATGTAGCGGATCGTTTCACCAGTCCTTCCGAGAAGTTCTCCATTCCGCGCTTTGTCAACTCCCTCGCCACCTCAGCTGCACCACCACCAAGTTGTCCGAGTTCGTGGAAGCTTCGAGGGAAGTAGAATCGCGCTTGAGAATCCTTAATGGGATTATACACGGAGTTATCATGGCCTGCAGATGGCAATTGCACGACCGCTACCCCCAGTGTCAGCAGCACCAAGGAAACCCATTTTTTCGAAGTAAGAGCTCGTCCAAGCATCGTAACACTAAAAACCGCCGTCGTAAGAATCTGCGTAACAATCAGCACGTCAATCTTTGCCTAAAGCTGCCAATTGCCATACCTTCAGCTGATACAGGATCTGAAAATGCACAGCATCTAAATTGCTAACCGCAATGTATTGTAAGGAATTTTGCAGCGTGTATAACGTCGCAGGAATCGCCAATTTCCATCCATCCCCAGAAAATACAGACATGTATAGTTGTTCGAAAAGGACAGTCGCGGGCGTTTGTGGAGGGAGGGTTCGGCTGATGTCGTACATTGCGATTGTCAAGGACACTGCAAGCTTTATAACTTCATTGAGAAATACTGCTGTCGAGGTAAAATATCGATGTTCGCCTGAAGATGGCATTATCCTCGAATAATGCATTATCTATCATCTTGTCAATCAATGCCTCTTTTCTGCATGGGCGGTCGATTTCTCGAGGCTTTCGACGCATGGTTACGTACCAGTATCAGGGCAGAATTCTGAATTGTAAGCTGCAAAACATCGTTAGCACAACTCCCCTCTACAAAGCCCCTCAAGAAATAACCGTACCGTCACCAACGACAGCAACTTCATCGGCATCCCCATAACGCTGGGCGCCTTCAGCGGCGCATCGCCCATTCCCATTGTGCCTTCCTTCGCCCTCTGGCCCTTCGATCGATCTCTCCGTGTACCGTGCACTTGGTACCGTAGCTGGCGCAACTAGCAGACAAGCGCAAGAAGAATATGGGAAGCAAAGCAGCTAAAGGAGTGGTCGCTTTGCGGCTGGTGGTGTAAGGAAAAGAGGCAGAGAAATGGAGCTTTGGAAAGGGCTGCTCGAAAAGAATGGCAGATGATGAGGTTGTGGTTGATCTATGATCTATTTTGGCTCTAGTATTTTTGTCTCCGTCTCGGCTGAGACACGAAAAGCGGCAAGCCGTGTCGATTTCTGAAGAAACCTCACACGAAAGGAACAATACTACCGCGCGTGCTATTATATCAAACCAAACACAATTAAATTAAACATTTCAATTGTAACTTTACGTCATTACATTCAACTCTACAATTCTCAATTCATTTCTTGCTTTAAAATCAATTATATTGCCCAAGTTCCAATGATAATTGTCTTGATAGACAGCTCCCTCTCACGCCGCCTTTTCACCAGGTCGAGCAAGGCCAGCAAGGCTCACGCGAGAACCTACAACCAACCAATCAAGAAAAGCATCCAGCGGTACAGGGATATAAACCCTTTCCCTATCCCTGAAGCGAGAAACCTGGGGGCAGCTAGATTCCACTCGACTTTGCCGCGAAAGGGCCAACCACGTAGGCGGCGGCTCACTCCCATCCTTCTCACCTATCACTCTGTAGCGCCTGGATGCCAACACATCGCCAACCAACACCCAAATCTCACCCGTATTCAAAGTTTTCACACCGCAACACTTCTCACCACTTGCACTCCTATTTTCCCACTTACAATATCCAACTACCAAATTCCCACCCGCCAAAGAAATTGCGGGGCACACACAGGCACCCTCTCCCCAAACTCGAAACCCGCTCGTGACCGTTTCACATCACCGCCAGAGCAGAGGTTCACGGGTTCCCCTCTTTTGTTTCGTCCACCTCCCCCCGAAAAGAAGCTTGAACGAGTGGAGACTATTGGCACCTTGGATATTTCTATTTTCCGCACAGCAAAATTTCAGGGTCTCTTGCTAATTAGGCGGGGTAAAGGTACGATTTGTGATGCGAAATTTTCTCCAAAATCATATCTTCACGAGGTGATGAGAGGAAGAGGGGATAATAGTCACGTTCCATCAAAAGTATTTCTTTGGAGATGGTGGCGTGCTTCTAGAAGACTGCGAGGTAGCAGATGACGATCTAGGACTCTTTGATGGCTTAGTTGAGACCATTTTCTCAACTTACGCCACGATTAATCCCACCCCCTTTCCCCGCCGCCCTAGCCACTTTGCAACTCTGAAGCTCACAATGAGCTGGGAGAAATAAGGTTAAAACGGCATCTTCCTAGTACGGTAACATTCTCAAATCCGATGAAGTTCTTCCGTTTGGACCGATTCTTTCAGATATTCTGGCACAATGAGGTTCGAGACGGGAGAACGGGGGACGGGATGTCAACTAATCACTGCCATACGATTCGGCAAGCGAAGTTACCCCTTTTGAGATCCGAGAGCTCAAATTTTCGAGTCTGATATCTCAACTTGCTCAAATCGAGGGTTCTCATGCGAAGCGGAAGCACCCTCCCAATCCTTAACACTGTAAGAGACTAATTGCGCGATATTATAGACTCTCAAGTCCTTATAAATTGAGTGAAGCATCTCCCTCTATCTCCTATCATCTACCCCATCCCCCATCTAAATCTATTACAACAATATAACCACCCCTTCTCCCCACAAGTAACCCCATGCTCAGAAAACAAATCTCCAGGTCCCTTTCACTAGATTTAGAAAGCCCCCCACCTGCAGAAAAAAGGTATCTGGGTATAAAAAATGCACAGGCCCACGCTCCCAGAAAATTCGCTCAATCATTGACAAAAGGAAAATCAACGCTGGTAAAAACAGAATTCGTGTGACAAAAGAAAGAAGGTCGTGCATTAGACAAAACGTAAAGTCCTAGCATCTTCGTATCTTGTCCTCATTCACATGCATCCATATAAAAGTAAGTATTACATCCCCCACACTTCGGTATCACTCTCATCCATCAGGAAATCCCGACTGACAACCTTCGCGTCATCCACGAATCGGACCGTGCTATTATTCCGCTTCTTCGACGGCTGACGCCCCAACTTGATATCTTCGGCCTTGTAACCAGCGACGCCGCCCACCGCGCTCAATCTGACAGACGGAGGAGTCTTCGGGGCGTGTTTATTTCGCGGTCTTGCGGAGATGGAGGAATCTGGTCGCGGCGTTCCTCTCGATGCGTGTGGGCTCACCCAGCTATTTCGCGGCGTTGAATCGTCGTCGGAGCCGAAGCTTAGGAAGTCGCTGAGGTCGGGAGATGGCTCCGACATGTCGATTTCATGGGATTCGGCGAGTGGGGTGTCGAGGTAGAGAAGAACTCTTTCTCGTTGTCGTTGATCGGGGTGGTTGCGTGTGCTTCCCGCTCGAGAGGGGGCTGGCTCTCGATATTTTGAAAGCTTCTCTTCGCGAGGGGGTGACTTGGCGATCTCGTGTTCCTCGATTATCTTTTCTCGCATATGCGCTTTCTTCGACCGTAAGGCTTCCAACAGAGCCTCTTCCTGCTTTGTTACGGCCATTAATCGACTTGCCCGTTCTGACACCTCTCGGAATTCCATAGAGGCAGGTGATAAAGGTGGGGTTGGCTGTTGGGGGGATCTCGCAGATGTAACAGAAAGAGATTTGCCTAAAGCTCTTCTCTCCTTTTGTGGCGGCCGATATTCGTTTCGACTGGGTAGCGGGCGAGCCATGTCTTCTCTTATCTCGGGATATGGTGGTGTCAATGGTGCTGAAGATTTTTGGGGGATGTTCAAATGACCACCACCTGGAACGGCATACGCAGGTCTCCTTGATTTGCTGGTTCGAGGTGATAGGCCACCAGTGGGTGGTGATTGATTTGGGCGGTTCCTTCTCGATTCTGTTGATTGCTCTATCACTCTCCGAGCAGGTTTCTCATTAGATGTATTATGATTCCTGGTATATTCCTGCTCGGCGCCCGAATCTCCCTCCGAGTCAGATGACAAAGACAAAACACTCTTCAGCTGGAGGTTGGAGTTAGAGATACCACTGCCATTCGTATGGCGTGATGCGCTGGATTTGCGGCTGGAAACACTTGCAGCACTAGATTCTTCCATTACTTTCGCGGTTCGACTATCTCTGCCTCTTGGGACAAAGCTTGCTGGTTCTCTTGGTTGCATTGCCTTATGTTGAGTCTCCTTCTTTTTCGAGGACACGCTTGACGTTTTACTTTCCTGCGAGACCATACTCGACCGCACATTTTTCCACGAGAAAGGCTCCCTCCTTAGGCTAGAAGCGTGACTATCAACATTAGATGGTCTCGAGGACTGGTGCGATTGATATCGGTCGTCTCCGCTAAATTTAGATCCTCGATCAGGCATTCTTGTTTCGGGTATCTGATCCATGCGTGGTTGAGGTGCACGAACTGGCACCCGTTCATAGCGGTCGTGTAAACTATGAAGTCTTTCTCCGTTTGCGTTTTGGCGGTAGGACCTAGAATCGTGAGATTGTCCTGAGTGCAAGCTCCATTTTGACGATTGCAGTGAGTCCTTCGATTTAGATTTTGACAGTTTCCGTCTACTCGACTCGCTTGGAGGTCGGGAGTCGCTGGCATTAGACGAGGGGGGAGTAAATTCATTTCGGTCCGGTGATTTACTACTGCTTCTTCGACCTGGTCGTGGAAACAACATAGTCAAATCCAGCTTTGACGATTTTTTCTTCTCCCCATCTCTAGGCCGCGGCGGTTCCTCAAATTGCGCTCTATACGGGTCGATTGTCGATTCGAGTTCCAAAAGTGGGCTGCGCGGAATTACTGGAGGGAATCCTTTTCGCAGCGCAAGATCTCGGACTGAAGATGCTGATGTCTGCTGAGAGATTGATAGAGGCGATGTTTTCCGATCGTAGTATGGTCTCAGTGTCGAGGATGAGCCTTCGTGTCGTAGTTGTTGGCTACCAACGCTACTGGCTGGATTTGGTAACGCATGGTCGCCATATGATTTCCCGAGCACTGTGGACGACGCCTTCTCGCGTAGATTTCGTGGGTTTGGCGATACAGCAGATTCGTGTTCCCATCGGTCCAAATAAGACCCATTCACACTTTCCGTCTCGTTTTCCGAATCAGATACTGTTATACTCGCATGCGAAGAGCGAGAACCAGGATATCTCCATGAACGATCCTCCTCAACACGCGAGTCGACATTCAAGGAACCATCAGTACCTAGTATTCGCTGCGCCTTTGAGAGACCCAGGTCCGGACTTTCCAGAGGCTTCGCGGGAGCACTATCTTTACTCGATGTATGTTTGCGGCCCGGTAAAGGAAAGAGAAATTTGGAGGTTCGTCCCATCGTTTTGGTGCAATTGAGGCGGCGTCAATGGCGCCCAAATGATTCCAACTTAAATGAGTGACAAGCGCAAAAGGCGACAACTGCCACGAGGTTAGAGCAATTCCAGAGACAAGCAGAACTGACTAACGCAGTATTAATTGAACTTCTCAATGAGACATTTTCCCGTATCCCACTTAGAATTAGCCGGTCAAGATGGTGTTTCGGTGACGGGACGGAGGGGTCGAAAGGATGATGGATGCTTTTGTTTCAAGAAGGCTGTTGGTTGCACTTGGCTTTCCCAAACCATCCCGCCTACTACGTAACTCTTCAGATCAGTGCGAGACGGTTAGAGAAGAAGCCCCAAGGCAGATTTGAGCAGCGCAAATAGAAGCAATTGGGAGTCCAGGATAAAGAATGAAAAAGAGGAAGATCCAAAAACATGACCGTTCTCATGGGTTGCAGGTGGATACTTGAGAGGAGGAGGATGGATTGGGGAGGGAAGAGCTCGTAGCAATCTCCATTGGACAATTTGACAGTGGGGAGTGGTCCCTGAGTGGTGGTCTCTGCCTCGTCCCCAACCCCGGTCAACCTGCAAGCACGCGTGGGGCGTTTTCTCGTTTAGTGGCCATCATTTCCATTTTGCAGTGCAAATCGAGCTTGCTCCCCTGCCCCAGCCATGAGGCCTGACAGCTTCAACAAGTCATGTTGCGTGCTGGATTCCTGAGGCTGGGGCGTTGCGCTCCAGGATGCCCTGTTTGCATGCAAGTAACCCGCGCCGCGACAGATTGCGAGGGCCAAAAGGAGGCAGGCCGGGCAGGCAGAGGCAGCTTGGAGAAGGATGGATTGGGCGGTGGTCGTGAGGGGTGTGGAGCTGCTTGCGCTTCTTGGCAACGGTCGGTGATGCCCCTGACAGACTCGTGGCTCGTGGCATCGGCTGTCCAAAAATCCACATTTCTTCGCCAAACTCGCCAGATATCGCCAGATATCACGAGATGCAATCGTTCCATTCAGAGACTAGCCTGCGAGCTTTAATCTGCAAATCATGAACGGATATGAGCGAATCTCAGATGTCGACCCAGATCTCAAATCTGAGTTGCTGGAAACCAAATCGATTTGGTTGGCGTTACCGACAAGATTTCTTTGACAGCGGGAGCCGTCGTTGCCGGAAAGCCAAAAGAGGCGGGAGAGGGAGAGGCTAGAAGAGCGGATCAAGCCTCTCAGAGTCGCGGAAGGTAGCAGGCTAGCTACTCGTACGAAGTAAACGGTATATAAGGCACAGCGAGGCGTGCAAATGTTGATCTGCACCTCTGCAGCCTCAGGCTGGCCATGATCCTCCTCCTGCATCTTCATAGAATACTCCGTACAACGCTGAGCTTCCATCCGTCGTCGCCACTCATGTTGCTTTCCCCTCGCATGGTGCATTTCCCCAGGACAGTTTGCGCATAGACAGGCCAAGACAGCTTAAGCTCACGGCACTCTTAAATTGCACCCAACGCTCGCCTAAAAAAAGATTTCTCCGCGATGCTCATCGATCGAGGGGGTCCGGGTCCGTAGAAAAAGCTCCAATCTTGAACTTCTTAATTAGCGAAATTCTACGCTCGTCGATCAAGAGAACGAGAGAACGAAACGAAACCAACTCAAGAAGAGAGAGACGATCGATCATCAAACAATAATCCCCAATCCAAAAACAACCGAGGCAGCCAACCACCTCTGAACCAATTGCTCAGAGTCCCAGAATTTGGTCAAAGCTTACCTGTGACATCCAGCGAATATACCCCGAGGCTTACTGTAGAAATATATTTCCCCAAGCGGCAACGACCTCCAAGATGTCTCAGCTCAGGCATTATTGACAGCGTGACAGCGTGATAGCATAGAAGATGAAGACGAAGATGGAAGCTACGGCCGTGGAAACTAGGTGAGCCATGCATTCGGGAAGCCGTTAGACGAGATCTGAAATTGCCTTCAATGCCGGGTTCAAAAAAGATTCCAGCACGCAGAACACCGGATCGCATCCCAAAATACAAAATGGCGAGAGACTTTTGACCTTTCTCCTCTCTCTCCATTTTCTATGTCGGGATCGGATCTGAATCCATAAAACTTCAACCTCTGCTCACTCCATATGCCACCTTCTAACCACAACACCCATCCCTCCTTCCCCCCCAACAAATAAGAAATAATAGAAAAAGGGGGAGGAGAGAAAAATAAAACCCTAGTAAACGCGCGTAACGGGTATCTTAAGCGCTCTGTTAAGACATCCTCGATCCGAATACAAAGCCACAAGGGGAACCACGAACCCCTTATTTCCGAATATCATGCCCTTCCATGCCTATCATACCCTTACTCCCTCTGTACTTGTCCGTTATTTCTTATGTAAATGATTGAATTGAAGAGGAAAAGTACTTCGCTCTGAGCTTGAGTAGGGAAAAGGATTTGGCAGTATGTGATGAACATTTGCCAAAGAAGAGTCATAACTTTGCAACGTAAAACAAAAAAAAGTGAAGGATCCGACGCACAGGGTTGCCAAAAGCCCAAGCCGGGGTTTCTATGAAAGCTACAACCATATTATCGAATATAATTCACCAATTTCACTGAGCCTGCACCCACTGCGACATCTTTTGTAAGTAATAAGCAGATATTGCAATTATGATAAGCTAAAAATCGCAAGCTACAAGAACAATTTGTACGTACTCTTCCCATCAATCCCACACTGAGCAAACCCAGCTAAAAGCGAAAGACCAAACAGAGATCAACATCTATAACTGCAGAGGAGATTTTGCATATTCTCATCCCATTGTGCGGACTCGGTAACCAGACTACGAACGCGCATTGAGAATCTGGGGACTGCGGACTACGCCTGTCACGACTCTCTTTCTTGGGCCCGATTGAGACGATCCACTATGGCCACGCTTGTCTCCTGATGTTGCCATAATTTCGCTCTCTTCAGCTTGACGTGGAGATTCTGGCGGATTGAACTATAATCGTCAATTTGATGTATTGAATGTTGGGGAACTTCACTAACCATTTCATCAAGCCCATAGTTGGGATTCATATAGCCGATCGTTTCCTTGGGAGATGTTGCACGGTATCGAACATCCATCTTGTTCTGTCCACGACGAGCAACATTGTTTGACCGGATTAGGCCCTCTCCAACAAGTCTCTGCATGATTTCTATGGCGCGTCTTGCTCCGTCATCGCCGCCACCTGAATGTTGTTAACAAGATAACATTGCTGGCTTGGTAGAACCCACCTAGAATCCCAGCAATTTCGGCCATGCTCTTCACTCCTTCGTTCAGATGATGCAAAACTCTCCTAATGAGACAGATTTGGTGCATATTATGGAGAGCTTCTTGGTCGTGATGCAGAGCACAAGTATAACATTGGACGTCGTCGTTTAATTCCTCGAGGCCGTAACAGATGTAGTGTAGTTGTTTACTGCAATTCCTGCATGTAATCTGCTGAAGTTAGCGTCGCCAGTACTTAATGAACGAGATTGCCACTAACTGTTTCTTCGCCTTCACCAGCCAGACTGCACTCGCACGTAATCTTCGATGACTGCGAATTCTCACCAATTCCACTGAAGGGAGACATTACAAATGTGTCCTGTGTACCGTCTCTTAGGCCTCTTATGTTGTCCTTTGTTGCAAATTGCAATTAGCAAGCAGTAAGAGCTTAATGGGATGAGTAGTCTACCATGTTTCTCAAAGCCGAAATAACGCCTTTCTGCGTGGCGACTTCGAAGTGAGAGGCAGTCTGCGGAGAGCTTTCAGAAAGATCAGAGAGAGTGTTGGCATTGCTAGCTACATCTCCATTCAGATGGGCCTTCTCAACAGCGTTTCTGGGCGTCTGTCGTGTGGCGGTTAGAGGACGTTCTTCTGCTGCGAGGAGCCTGATATATGTGGCACTTTTAAAGTCAGCAATATTCCCACAGGGTATCAAGGGTAAGTAAAAAACTTACGTATGAAATTTAGTATCTAGTTTTGCAAGTGCTACTTTCGCTCGGAGGATGTCATCCGTAGGCTTCAAAGAACGGTCGGTGCACTTTTGAAAGCCCGTAGGTTGGTAATCCTGTGGCGCATCGTCTGTATACACCAAAGTCATCTGCATTTGGCGTTCCCCTATTCACGCTTCTCAGCTTGGAGCCAAGTATATGATCTATGTAACTTACCTTCTTCTCCTGGTACAAGCGCATCGGTCGCAACCCGATTGTCAAAGCGTATAACACGAGCAAAATTTAGCAGCGCCTCGTTTGCTTCGCCGACAGTAAAGGATGATTTCATGGTGCCAAAGGTTCCAGTAGCAACCACGTGGGGCGTGTCTTGTTCAGTTGGATATGTAAACGACATCACATAAGATGAGTTTGGTTTGTCCTCAGTAGTCAACGCACCCTTCTTTTTGTAGAATTGGAGGTGAAACGCAGCAAGGACTTTGCTTTCAATGGCCTCTCGCACACCGCCTTCCTACAGATTGTTTAGTTAAACGCCATTACTTCTTTGCAGATCAGACGTACCAGCCAACCGAGTAGCTTATCCGCGATCACACTTTGTCCGCGCCGGATGATCGGCCAACCTCCGAGAATTGTGCTCTCCTGATTCATAAAAGAATCGTAGGTCAACTCCCCATCCTTGGGGTCGAATGGCAGCCAATTGAAACTTTTATTGTGGTCTTTTCCAAAGATCTCCCTGTATACTGATGAGCAAAAGGGCTCGAAGGGACTACCATGGAGTACAAACTTGTAAAAAGCAACAATGCTAACCTGAGGTCAAAATTAGTCGAGTTTCCAGGATATCAGAGGTCAAAGACATACCGTGGATACCACCGCAACCCGGACGAGCTCAAAGCTGTGCTTCAAGGTGAGCTGTGTCTCTGTCTCGGGTCGGAAAATGGTAGATGGCGTCGACCGAGGTCCAGAAGAATATCGACGGGGAGGAGTCGCCATTGCTGCAGTTGCTGTGGTTGGAGCCTTCTTATTTCCTGGCTGCTTTCTAGCACTTGACGAGGATGCCGCTGCATTCTGTGCGACCGCGTGCTGGCGGCGAGTTCTTAGGGCCATAGTTTTTGGAACGCGGAGGTGGAGGAGTAGAGTTCTATGAGAAACGATCCGAGTCTAGAAAGAGTATGGCGAGGTCGGATATATGGATGGATGGTGGATGAAGTCGAGTACGGCGCAGATGGTGATGAAAGAAAGAAAGGAAGCGGGGTAAGGAGAAAAGAGGTGGGAGAGAATCGTGGGCGAGAGTTGAGTTGAGAGTCGAGACCAACGAGCACCCACCCAAGAGGACGTGAGTGAGGAAGGCGCGACCCAGCAAGCGACGGCGATGGCGCATCCAGGAGCTGCTGCACGCCAGTACATCAGGATCTTCAAACACGCGGGCATCTACTCGTCCTCTTTATCGATAAGCCGTTGCATTCGTGGGTGTATCTTGCCTGAAAAGAATATTTGCTACAGTTATCTCAAGCTCCGACACAGCTCCCTAGAAAGTATATCTTCGCTTCTCGCGCGCCGGCGTTGCGTGCCCCACCAGCCTCTCAGCTCAGCAACTATACCACGAGCACGGAGCAGCTTGCAAGCAACAAATAAAGAGCAGCAAATAAGGTACGTTTTTGAGGACCGGAGTTTTTATTCCAAGATTTTGGGAAGACTTGGGTCCTGGTTCTTCCAACCTTGGCTCTGTACTTGCACGTACAACAGGACACTGGTATGCATACGACAGGTGATAGGGGTATATCGGCTGCGAGTGCAAGAGGGCCGAGAAAGAAGAGGAAGTTGCGCCTCTTGGCCTACTCGGTTGCAATCTCCCTCAATTCAAGCCAACTTTCGATATCGGGAACTATGCCAACTGCTCCTAGGGTTTTATTGTAAATGATAGGGACAATGTAAAACCGCGGCATGTTCCCAGTAACAAAAAACTGGTCAACTCAAGCCAAGAGATTAAATCGTATGAATGACTTGCGGAGCTATACTCGTTGGACGTAAATGAAGTGGTCGAATATGGAGATTCTCACAAAAGCTACGATAACAAAGAAGTCCGCGTGGAGTTGCGTAGAGTGGAAGAGAGCATTGAAAAAACATAACAACTCATTGCAATTGAAACTTATCGATGCAACTAGGTAGTGCTAGGAAAAGCTTCCCCCTCAAAGATTTCTTGCTTCGAGAACGCCTAGAACGCATGTAGCAATCATAAACGCTATCGGCATCATTGAACTACAACGGCCTATGTAGTACTAAAGTTTATGGCTAACGGAGCGTGAAGCCAGGCACTCCAAGCTTGCTGGACGCTGTCATGTGGAGAAGTACCAAGGAGAAAAGAACTTGAAGGTAGGGGCTAGTAAAAGAGAAAATGATATATCCGATGTTTATGTCGAAGAGCTAACTACCGCTGAAATTTTCAAAATTTCTATAGAAGCGTAATGACTCGAGAAGATAGCTTTTTGAACCCTGATGAGCCAACTCTCATGCAATATATGAGGGAAACAAATGTGCATAAAATATATATCCAACTTACAAAATTCGGCGCCCTTCCTCCGTCCTATTCAGGCATAGAGGCCAGTTACAAGCCCCCCCTGTGGCTCGCTACACTCGAGAGATATACTCTTCCTACACAATCAGTAACGCTTCCGTCACGAATTTCCAAAACTTAACCCAAGTTCCTTTAGCCATTCTGCTGAATTATATGAAAAGCGGAGCTCAGAAAAAGACGAAACACCGGATTCAGAAAATTACTCACCATCAAAAGTTAACCACGCTCCAATTCGCTTTGATGCATCGTGTTTTTCGATTTGCCTCAGATTCCTGCACACCTCGACTCGATGTAAGCTCGAGATTGATTTTAATGTCGAAGCCAGCGGAGCCATCCATAACAGCCTGCATATGAATATCCCTTCAGCTGCTCGCCTACTCCGGGGCTAGCGGATGTTCGCTGGATGGCTGGATGGTTACCTTCTCTAGGCAGTACCTAGGTAGTGCTCTTGATGTCATCCCGTCAAGTACAATGAAAATTGATAGTGGCAAGATACAACAACAGGCTGGCGCAGGATTTGGCAGACAAAGGCGGGTGGGTGTGGGGGATGGATAGGGGTAACATCTAGTGGATAGATAACCTTGGATCCGCTGAGTATCGAACAATAAATGAATAGATTCAGTGATTCAGTATTCAACAAATCCAAGGTGGCCGTAAGCAAAGTATGGCTGAAAGCTACATGTCAGTCAGCGTGCGCTGGAGAAAAGAGAGCTGAGTGAGTGGCTCGGAGTGGATGCGGTTCGTTGTTCGGCTCGCTAAAAAGCTCTCCGCTCCAGAAGTTTGGCCTTGGTCGCCCACGGTCCCACGGTCGCCCTCGCCAGCCACCAAATTTTGCCCGGTTGCTGACAACTCCGTCAGTCCGCTCTTCCTCGATCCGACTTTGCTCGCACTCACCAACAACCACCAAACCCGTCAGCGCTGTCGCCGCCCTCCTCCGAATTCCGCTCCCACCTTGTCTCTCGCGACCGAGCCATATTGTATCGCCAACCTCTATACCCACTCTCTTCACTCTCTACACCACCTACACTCGCTCGGATCTCCAGACGCCCATCGTTCACCTTGTCTTCGGGTCAAATCCACGAACGCACCCCTCCTCCCCCCACCACCCACGCTCGCACCACGACCCTCTGGACCAACCACTTGAGGGACTGGATATGGTGGCATCGACTGGTATTTAGTCAGTATTGGTGGGAGTGAAGAAAAGCTTCGCGCTTTGCACGCGAGGAACGCGTTGACACGAGAATTGAGGGGCGGGGACGATAGAACACGCAGCAGGTCCATTCTACTGTACACCTTTTCGAAAGGGGAAAAAAAAGAGGAAATCGCCACTACCACAGCCATGGAACCTCCTTCTCCAGCGCGGCCAACGTCTCAACGACGAGCTGCGTCAGCCCAGATTGCTAACACACCTATCTCTCAAAACTACGCCATAGAAGGCTCGCCGAGTCCTTTTCTCTCGAACCCGAAATCTACTCATACTACCACCGAATCCCGACGACCTCGTTCCAGGGGCCAGACCGTCTCGATAGGATGGCAAGATGAATCAGATCCAAATTTACGATATAACTCTCGACTACAAATTGAGTTGGCCGAATGTGTGGAAACCAAAACTGTTACGACCACTACGACCACCAAAAGATCATACCCTCCGTTTCTCATTCGACAAAAGTCACTTGAACTGCTCGACGCCAAGGAATACCCGTTGGCCATCAAGCCTACTCCCGCTGAACTGACCAAGATTTCCTATGAGGTTGATATCCCCGACGAGATGGCAATGTTCGCTAGCTTAGTAAATACTACACGAAAGGTTCGTCTATTCTTTTTTATACCAAACTCCGCGCCAAGATAGGGGTGGATAGCTAACACAAGTATTATAGGATCCTCAGCTAGATACTCCATCTCAAAGTCAACCCTATTCGAGACGTCATGAGCAAAGATTTTCGAGCGGCGAGGGTGACCGTACGTTTGGCCTCGAGGAGAAGCTCAAGATCCAGTTAGGCCACTTGAAGAAACAACATTTAAGCGGATGGGAGAGAAAGAGTCACAATGCAGGCCCGAAATCTCCAAATTCCAGTGGAAAATCCCGTAGATCTCATAAGAATATTGGACAAAGCCTTCGAAATGGACAGTCGGAAACTCCAGAGGAATCACGAACACGAGTCCATGGGTTGGGCATGCAAATATCTGCTCATACTTCATTCCCTGAGACTCCTGAAATGTCCGAAATGGAATCTTCTATGCTTGATCTAGCTCCTCCTCTTACCACCTCCTTCCGCGCAAATGCCCATACACCACAATCACAATCACAATCACAATCTCGACTAGGCCAGAACCTTACATTTGATGACATTGCAGATGGATTGGGTGGGCAGGATACGCAGGACTCTTTTGCTAATGCCGTAGCTACGCCTCCAATCGCCGAGTCAGATCTGGAACCTGTTGATAACTCGCATGCCAATTTCGCCATCTCTGCAGCACAACGCTCAAATCTTAATACCGCCGCAGCCCAGAATGCTAGTCTTCCAAGTCCGGGGCTCTCACCCACGTTCGCTTCTGCAGATCTTCATCAAGATGAATTTCCCCTCGACGGCTCATCCTTCCAGGACGAAATCGCCGCTGCAAGTCCAACGACTTCCGGGGAAAGTCAAGATACCCTCGAAGACGACAGCCTGCTTGATGAAAATTCAATGAGCTTGTCTCATTCGCGAGTTCCCACTATCATGGATACACAGTCGATGCTTGAGACCTTTGATACGATGCCGAACAATATGAAAACTCTGATGATGTATCAATTGCTTCGACGATGCTCAAGAAAAACGCTCCATGTCTTGGCGGATGTGATCGGTCCTGCATTAAAATGCGACTTTCTCGAGCAACTACCTGCTGAATTGAGTCTGCAAATCCTGAGCTTCTTAGACTACAAAGATTTGTGTCGAGCTGCACAAGTTTCCAAACACTGGCGAAATGTCATCGACTCTAACGAGACAGGTTGGAAGGAACTATTTGACTGTGATGGTTTCACTCTCCCAGCCGGAGAACTCGAGCGTGCGATAAACCAGGGCTGGGGATGGCAAGATCCATATGGACCAAATAGCGGAGAAGAAGATTTGAGCGTTCAAAGCGGGCTATCGGTAGACGGAGATCGCACTGCGCCTGCTGGTACCAAGGTTGAAGAGCCTATCAGAAAGTCCCGCTCTACCACCAAGAGGAAACGCCTCTTGAATATGAGTAGTTCATCGGGTACCGACCGTTCAAAACGTCGAGCCATCGGACCTATAGAGAGAGTGTTCGGAATGGCGAAGAACTCACAAGCAACAGGATTCCACAAGTCTGAGGGGCCCTTAAGCGCGGCCACTGCTGCTGCAGTTGCCGTTCCCGATCCACAAATAGGAGTACCAGGGCTACGAAAACTGCATCTATTCAAATCATTGTATCGCCGCCACCACCTGCTCAAGAATAGCTGGATGAACCCTGAAGTGGCTCCCCACCATTTTGCCTTTCCAGCACACCCTGCACATGTTATCACCTGTCTTCAATTCGACGATGATAAGATATTGACGGGAAGTGATGATGCTCTTATACATGTTTACGATACCAAGACTGGAGTTTTGAGAAAGAGGCTCGAGGGTCACGAGGGTGGCGTTTGGGCTTTACAGTACGAGGGCAATGTTCTTGTCTCTGGGTCCACGGATCGTTCAGTTCGGGTATGGGATATTGAAAAGGGCTTGTGTACTCAAGTCTTCCATGGTCATACTTCGACCGTTCGATGTCTCCAAATTCTCATGCCCGAAATGACGGGGAAATTTGAGAATGGTAGACCAATCATGATTCCCGAAAAGCCTCTGATAATCACTGGGTCACGCGATTCTCAGCTTCGAGTATGGAGATTGCCAGAGCAAGGTTCTAAGCGCTACATTCAGACATCCGCACCATTAAATGATGCCGACTGTCCTTATTTTGTCCGGGTTCTAGCTGGTCACGCTCACTCAGTCCGAGCCATCGCGGCCCATCAAGATACTCTGGTCAGTGGAAGTTATGACAATACAGTTCGGGTTTGGAAGATATCGACGGGTGAAACTGTGCACCGGTTGACCGGGCACACGATGAAGGTTTATAGCGTGGTTCTTGACCATAAACGTAATCGTTGCATCAGTGGCTCAATGGACAACCTGGTCAAGATATGGTCTCTTACAAGTGGAGAATGTTTGTTTACATTGGATGGTCATTCATCTCTTGTTGGACTGCTTGATCTGAAGGATGAGCGACTTGTGTCAGCCGCTGCTGACTCGACTCTCAGAATCTGGGATCCAGAAAATGGACAATGCAAAAGCACTCTGACCGCACACACCGGGGCCATTACATGTTTCCAGCATGATGCCCAGAAGGTGATTTCAGGATCAGATCGAACTTTGAAGATGTGGAACATTAAGACTGGCGAGTGTATGAAAGACCTCCTCACTGACCTCAGTGGAGTTTGGCAAGTCAAGTTCGATGAACGAAGATGTGTGGCGGCTGTCCAGCGTGACAATCTCACATATCTCGAGGTACGGTTTCGGATTCGATTGTCTCAATTTCTTCAGCTAATCATTTTCAGGTTCTTGATTTCGGTGCATCAAGAGACGGCATTCCAGCTTCTCAGCGTGGTTCCCGAAAAGTAATCCAACTTGACGATGCGCAGTCACTTGTTGAGGAGATAGACAACGCATGAGTTTATACGGCTAATGATGTTTTTCATGGGAAAAGGCTGGCATGGCATGGCATGGAGTACGGAGGACATGTTTAAGGTATTAGTGAATTTTGGCAGCAGGTGGCGTTCTACGATTGGCCGCGGACATATGGCCTGATCATCATGCATAGCATAGCGAGGGATATTGCTTTTATGACTGGAGTGGAGGAAATGGGGACATCTTTTTTTATTGTACAGATCCTCATGAAGGTGCTACATGGAACGAAGAGCGTGGTATGGATGTAGCTTGAGGCGGTCGCTCTCAGATTAGCTCGCAAGCTAGGAATTTTGCTAGCTGTATCAGTCCCCGACTGGGGCTTGACCTTTATTGTCCTCTAGACAGAGAATACCCAAAGCGTAGTTTTCAGCCTTTTCCTTCCTTCCTTCCTTCCTTCCTTCCTTCCTTCCTTCCTTCCTTCCTTCCTTCCTTCCTTCCTTCCTTCCTTCTCCTCCTTCTCCTCCTTCTCTTCCTGGTCTTATTTACCGCGTCTGGTTTGGTTTTCCAAGTGGATATCATATATACCCCATTCCCTCGTGTTCGTCCATTCTCCTCGTCCCTTCTCCTCATCCCTTCTCTCCCATCCCAGGCACCTCCCGTTTCATATAGCGAAACGTATACTCGCCCCACATGCCATCCTCTCTCGCTTCATTCCTCAGTTTCTTCCCTGCTTGATCGATGGCGTATTCGTCGAGATTTACGGCCAGCCGGCCGTTTTCGACGAAGCCGGCGGCTTGGAAGGCGGGGGTTCCGTGGTCGGAGGCGGATACCCATGCTGAAAGGGGGGTGGGTTAGTTTTGGTCTTGGGGGGGGGGGGGGGTTGGATGGAGGGGAAGGAGGGGAGGGAGGGAGAAGAATGGAGGATAGGGGGGGAGGTTGAAGGGGGAAGGGAGGGGAATGGGAAAAGGGGACAAGGGGAAAAGGGGAGAGGGTGGTGCGTGGCGGTGCTGGTTCTTATGATACTAAGATATCAAAGAGAAGAGCACTCCAACCCTTTCCCAACAAGACCTCCTTCCCCCCTCTTTCCTTCTCAACCCCAGTCCACCCCTCATCAACCCCCCTCCCAAAAGACTTCAAAATCAAAACTCACAATAAACCCCCTTCCGATCCGCAATTCTCGTACCCCACTCAATCAACGACCTTCCAACACCTCGTCCCTGAAAAGCAGGATGTACGGCTATCGCACATAAAATCAAATTTTTCGAATGGGGCGGGGAGAGCGTGGTAGACCAGAAAGACATGGAGGCATTCGTGAGCGTTTCGAGGGTCTGTATTGCTGGGGGTTTCATTTTCAATTCGGCGGTGGGTGGTTTTTTGGATGGGGATGTAGAGGAAGCGGGTATTTTTGTGGAAGTAGGTGAGGATGGTCCTTCGACGCCCATGAATGCCCAACATGCCCAGCCTATCACTTCTCCTTTTCGGCCGCGTTTTGGAGGCGGTTTAGTGTTCGTTGGGGGAGGAGAGGGGGAGGATATTTCGCCTTCGATACTGCGTGTTTTCCCGACCCAGCCGACGCCTTCTTGCCATGTCCATTCATCGTCACCTTTCCCGCTATCTTCCCAATCGTCTATGAAATCTTCATCTTCGTCTAGGACTGCACATACGATGCGTCGTCGTTCTCGAGGCCGGCCCATCCACATCCCTAGGACCCCCCTCATTTCATCCGCGTGATCGCTTCCTGTGGCGAGGGTTTTGAGTTGGGTGTGTGTGTCGTCTGCGAATGCGAGAGAGGAGATGCGTGAGAGGAGGGGGATGTAGGAGGGGGGTGTTGGGAGGATTGTGTGGGGAAGTGGTGGGCGGCGCGGTTTCTTGGAGGGGGTGAGGGAGTTGTGGGGGGAGATTGTGGTTGCTGAGGAGGCGGAGGAGCGGGCTGTTGAGGAGGAGGAGGAGGTGGTGGTTGTTGAGGATGTTTCGTCTGTTGTTGCGCTATTCGAGTCGTCTTCTGGCTGTGCTATTTCGTCTTTTCCATTCTCGTTGTTTGCGGCCTCTTGCGCGGCGATCGCGATGCTCGTTCCTGTCGCATAGGTGTTATATGTGTTGACGAGATTCCCCCAGACACCCATCTTGACCAGCCCCTATTCTCTCACCCGAGAGATTTGACGAAATAACCTATTTCACTTCCTTCAACCATAAAACTCCCTTCCCCAAGTATCTTTCGAATAGTCAAGTTCTGCCCAAACACAAAAACAACCTCACAAATTTCGGACAAAGGGGGTATCACGAGAAAAGAAATAAATATGCGTATCACAAGCAACCTCAAAAATAGAAACGCTAAAGTTTGCCGAGTAGAAAAAGCATCTAGTCTTTTCAAAGAGGAAAAGTCAGACTTATTTAGATATTTCCAGAACACAGTGGGGATGAAGTTTGTGGATGATGAATCGCAAGGATGTTTCAACTTTCACACGCAACGACTGGGTACAACCCCACCACTTTGATACACCAACCAGGTCAGCCCGCCCTACTCATCTATAAATCCATTCCACGCCGATTCCTCGGCGTTTGAGTCACTCGCCGGTGAGACCTTGATGGACTGAGGATAGTCGGCGGGAGAAACACAAGGAGATGGGGGGGAGTTTTTCCATGGAGGGTAGTACAATTCCGGATTTGGAAGTTATGAAGTCTGGGGTAAGTGGTGGGGCTGCCGTTTCGGGAGATCTGGTGGTTTCCAACGTCCCGGTTGAAGAGCTTGGCGGCTTGGCCAGACCGCTGCAGATGGTCAATAGTAATCGGTGTGCAGGTCACTCCGTGTGATTCAGACCGGATGTTCAGAGATACACAAATGCATCAAAAGCCTTGGCGGTAGTTGTCCAGGCCTACCCCGCATGCGCCGGAAATTGAGAATGGATGTATACTAAAGTACTTGTAAAGATGTAGTATTAAATATGTATGTGGGGTATCGCAGAATCGAATTCTATAGCTCGTCAATGTCCCTCGTCCTTCCTGTGAGCTCTATGTACACTCTTCTTCTATGACTTGCCGGTTGTCTCGAGTTCGGCAGCTTGATTATTCGTCGCAGTATTGGGAACGTTTTCCATCTGATGATTCATGGCGGTTTCCGAACCATTTCCAATAGACGTCTCTTCGCCCTTGCTTCTGTATTTCGCGGATTTGGGTCCGAATTTTGCGTCGTGGTTGATGGAACTCCACATTATGTATGCGCTGCAAATACTTTAGTTAGTACAGGGTACATGGGAATCATTCGTGAGTGCGAAAGGACCAACCTGGCAAAAGACCCAACTACTCCAATCCACCCAATCACAACCGAAGCAACGCAATATCCATTGTGCCTGTATACACGGTTTGGCTTTCCATTTGCTTGGAAAAAGAATTGGGCTTCGGCAGGCGATACTCCCGTAATGTAAGCTTCGCGGGTAGCAACGATAACCTGTTGTACCAAGGTCAGTATCAAATCTAGAATGATGGAACATCATGAGAAACATACGTTGCATGCGATTATATCTGCCAGAGCCATAAAGGACACAACCACAGCGCTAATCTTCCATGCAAGACGAACAGCTGAAGTTTCTTTCCTTTCTGGCCAGAAGAGGTCGAAGAAGAATCCTGATCCAAAGATTGTGGCAACTGCGATACCAACGAAGATATTGTATGCAAATACTCCAACGATATCATCATTATGAACTGATGCTCTTCCTCCACTTCTGTGATATATTCCATCTTGCTGATCGACGTAGTCTAATGAGAAGGGAACTATTAGCACAGCTATGAAGGTAAATAGGACAGGTAAAATGCATACCAGACAAAGCAGCTGTCCCAACAGACTCAGAAACGACCATTGCTATCATAGCAATTTGGTAAACAATCATTTTTGTCCTACGGAGATGATATTCCCGGTTGAACATATTGGCACTCCCAAATTTGTTCCATTGTATCTCCTTCAAATCCAGTCCCCAAATCACAGGCATCTTGTCTGATTTTGATTTCTAAGCAAAGTAGAAACAACTCTTTCGATAGAGGCAGGGGGAGGTCTAAAACGGAGAAACGGCTTTCGAGGATGATCTAGAATTATGCGAAAACTAAAGATAGAGAATACAGTTGTGAAGGTATGCGAAAGCAAGTTCGATATCTCTTGAGTGGAGGAAGAAATATTATAAACCAAATTCGCTAGAATCGAGTGAGTAAGTTCAAAAAGAAGTTCCCAATGAATGAGTTTTCGGGGGAAAGGCAAAAAGATTGGACCTCAGCTAGCTCATCGAACGTCATAACCTATGACTACCTTTTCCATCTAACCGTTTGGCAGGCGCAAGTGGCTGGCACACTAATCCCACTCGGCTGGAGGTACAGATATTGAGTAGTCCAATAGCTTGTTTCGTTTTGTATACGCCTACGCTACTAGTAGTCGGAACTCAGATTTTCTCATCCAGCTGCGGGTAGAGGTTGATCTTTGTCCATGCGTTCAATCTTACCGGCTAGATTCCCATGCGCTCGCGGATCTTATCGATGTGAAAGTGCTGCTGCATCTTGCCAAGAATGGGTGGTGAACATATGACGCAGGGAGGCTCTAAGAGCCATGTGGAGCCGAACTTCCAGGTTTCGAGCCAACAGGTACCTGAGAGTACAACATCTCCGACATCTCCTACCATAGAAAGAAAATCTAATCATTTATTCTCAAACAAAAATCGGTCATTCCGGGCGGGAAAAGGTACACACTGCATGTAAAAGCGTGGCCAAGCATGCAGCAATTTCAGTGCTGTCTGAAATAAGCGCGAACCGACTGGGTTTCACAGCTCCGATGATGATGAGGTCGTGATCTTGCAGCATTGCTCCCTTTGCTCTAAATAGAGCAGTAAGAAGGGAAATGAAGATTTGTCCCGAGAATTAGCAACTCGGTGTACAGCTTTAACACAATTCTTGCAGCATCAGCAGTTGCAATTGTAATGGAATTTTAAGCCCCATAAAGCACGAACTTACCTTACCGTCCAATATCTAGCCATTTAAACACTGAATGCGCTAAAACTCTGGCAATGACGAAAGTGTATTCCAGCAAATTGCAGATCAGATTCTTGAAAATGGATGAGTTGGAAAGTTCGTCGGTTTGCCTTGTGTTCTGCAGGAAGCACTGGAGCTCTCCAACCACGAGAAACGTCGTGGCTTCGAAAGCGGTGCAGGACATGCGGTGCACATTGGAACACTCAGCTTGTTCGAAAAATAGATCACGGCCTACTTCGTACATGGGGTCAGCCCCCAAACCACCGTAGCTCGCGACGTTCGAAAGTGAAGATATCCTCCGGAATGAACCCCATATGATGTCGGACGGTGTCAGAATAGAACCGAGAGAGATTTTGACCCGATACGAATATGGTCGTTGTGGTACGCCGTATTTTATCGCAGAAGAACGTTCGGCTCGGATCAATGCTAGTCCGATTTCATGCCTGAGGCTTCAATTGGCAGCTACTTAGGCCGATTTTCCCAGACAATTCTCTTCCATGGCCTTCTCAGTATTTCTCTCGAGCCTCACCACCTCCACTTCAAAAGCCGACCTTCGCGCTCTCAACACCAGCTTGAGATCACGAACGCCTTCAATGACCACACGATAGCCAACGCAGAGAAGACGGTATGTCTGCCATCCCCATTCCTACACTCCGCGCACACCATTCCTCTCCGCTCCATTCTTCACCGTGCCTCTCTCAAAGCTGGGATGACCAAGCACGCTCTGACGACGTGGGCCTTGCGAGTTTCGAAATGATGATAGACAAGCTGGCACCAGTCCTATGGACAGATTTTGTACTCAAGTCCCTGCGGACATATAGCTGACCTTCGGGTCTCCTCTGATCGATGAAAATTCAAAATACCCCACTTCAAGATTTCCGTGAGCCTTTCTGCGATTCCTTGCTGACAAGCTCCTAACAGCTCGAGTCCCACTTCTTCTTCGTCGACCTCAATCTCAACCAACATCTAGCCCACCATGGTTCTCCATAATCCAAACAATTGGCATTGGGTGAACAAGGATGCGTCGGGATGGACCAAGTCATGGCTCGAGGAGAATATTAAAAATATCACGGCCGAGGGCAATGGTGTTACCGCTCAATTGGACAAGCTTGTGAGCATGGACGGAGACGTCGATGTGAACCAGCGCAAGGGAAAGGTCATCACCATCTTTGATGTAAAGCTTGTCATCGAGTACTCAGGTAGGCACACACTCGCGCAATGCTGAAGAGGCATGCTGACCGGTCAGGCAAAACCAAGGATGATGAAGATGTTAGCGGCACAATCACCGTCCCCGAGGTAGCCCACGACACAGAAGAAAACGAGTATGTTGTATGTCTCGTCGTCCCCATGGGCGCCTGTTCTTGGCTTGACTAACTCTCTTCAAGTTTGACATAGACATCTACTCTGATGCAAACTCCAAAGCACCAGTCAAGGATCTCGTCCGCGCAAAGATTGTCCCGCTATTGCGAACACAGTTTGCTAAGCTTGGTCCTGCCCTAATCGCTGAGCACGGTAAAGATATTCAACACGCACCAGGCTCCGGCCCTGTCAGCGGTACATCTACGCCTAAGCTCCACACTCCTTCTGCACCTGCTCAGTCGTCGAGTACCACGCAAAGCAAAGGAACCACTTCGGTTAACACCACTACGGTCACTGATACCGAAGAATTCCGTGCCCCAGCCTCAGAGCTGTACCAAACCTTCACAGATCCACAACGTATCACAGCCTTCACTCGGGCAGCCCCAAAATTCTTCGAGGGAGCAAAGAAGGGTGGCAAGTACGAGCTCTTTGGCGGGAACGTTTCAGGAGAATACCTTGAACTCGTTGAACCTACCAAGATCGTTCAAAGTTGGAGACTGGATCAGTGGCCCAAAGGACATTACTCCAGGCTCGAGATCAACTTTGATCAAAATGATGTTGATAATGTCACAGTCATGAGAGTTAGCTGGAGTGGTGTTCCTGTTGGACAGGAGGAAGTTACAAAGCGTAACTGGAGAGAGTATTACGTCCGAAGCATCAAACAAACTTTTGGGTAAGAACCATTCATTCCCTGCGTTGCGTATGCCGAGCTAACAGTCCTCTAGCTTCGGCACAATTCTATGATAACATGGATATGAACCAGAAATGCAATAATGACAACAAATGATACATGAGAATGAAACGTGATGGTTGGTGGATCTTGCGCTTTATTTTAGAGCCTCGTAGATAAAAACCAATAGAAGAAATTCGTCACCTCGATACAATGCTTTGACTTCATGCCTCGAGTTGAAGTGCTTTAAATTTTGAGTAGCAAGTCCTTCCTCGGTAAGTAACTGGTGTATGTACCTCGCCGCTTACGATGTATGAAAGATTTCCTCATGTTAATGTTGTTTCCAACGAGTGTCTTTCCCTCCTTCGTTTAACAGGTAAATCCCCCCTTGTGGAGTGTTCCACGTGAACCACCGGAAGCCAGATGTCTGTATGTCATTTTGCCATGAGCCGGGGATGCAATATCTCATCTCCATCTAACATGTCGACGAAGTCGGGCCCAACGCACGAGAATCTCATCGTTCCTTCTTCCAGGTTCTACAGTGACAGTACCACCACCTTCTCTCCGCCCTACTGGCCTCTCAACCCTATAGCTCCCGCCTCCTCTGATTCGCTTCCTCTTACATCGAGTGTAATAATAGCTAATAGCCCGGGAAAAGCCAGGAGTTTCGAAACGTAAACAATTCAGAGGTGAAAGATCCCTTCAGCTTTAGAAGGGATACCGTATAAACTGGTTTATTATACCGGGTCTACTAAGTCAGAAACATGCACTTGAATTAATTTTGGACCTGGTCGTATACCAAAGTCTGGTACCTTATAAATAACGGTAATTGACTATTTTACCCCCATTTATTTTTAATATACCAAAATTGCCCCTATTTTATTCCACTTTGACTATTTTGCCCCCTTTTTAAAATAGGGGTATTCTAGTCATATATTTATTCCTTAAAACAAATCAGAACCGTTTAATTTTCCTACCATATTAAAGCCCAATCAATTCTGTATCGATTGCTATATTTGCGGAAACATAGAGTGCACAATTGGTGGCGTAGGAGGGTGTATAGTGGCATATAGTCATTCACCCACGCATGAGGGGGAAAATCAGGTGACAGAGCCCGGACCACCTGTTCCTGCCAAACCTGCATATTGAGCCTCGACGTCGACGTCCGACGTCCGACGATCGACCTACCTAACTACCTACCTACCTACAGCGTCGCATTCTACAGAGATTCACACTGTATGGCATCGCATATTTGCAACCAGATCGTCTTCAATTAATCGCGTCATGGGTGGTAGGTAGGTAGGTAGGTTGATCGTCGGACGTCGGACGTCGACGTCGGGGCTCAATATGCAGGTTTGGCAGAGTGGCAGGAACAGGTGGCCCGGGCTATGTCACCTGATTCACCTCCTGCGCGATTGAAACCCTTCAAAACAACCACTTCTGCGCACGCTCCTACACCACCTGATATATCGATCAACTCAGAATTAACTGGGCTTTCCATACAATAATAAATCAAATGCTTTCAAGCAGTTTTATCGTGAAATGGGGGCAATTTAGTCATATCAAAATTGGGGGCAAAACAGTCAAAAAATAAATAGGGGCAAAATAGTCAAAGTGGAATAAAATGGGGGTAATTTTGGTATATTAAAAATAAATAGGGGTAAAATAGTCAATTACCGTATAAATAAGCCTTTTCATCGAGAGGATACCTCTTAAAGGGTATTTTACGAGTATATCTTCAAATTAGGTGGGGTATTATAACCCGTTAGTTGCACTCGAATTACTTCTGGACCTGGTCTTATATATCAGTTAACTGACTTAGTAGACCCGGTATAATAAACCAGTTTATACGGTATGTGTGATGGTATTGAGGGGATGGGGAAATAGGGGGGAGGTATTTTGAAATTAGTTTAGAGCGCTTGACGCTCTAAAGGGTTTTGAAAATCCAGATTCGTTTATATCTTTAGGTCTTAGAGGTTCTAAAAATACCGGTAGGCGTACTATTTAAGGGGTAGCCTAAAAGAGCGAGTCACGCCCTTATAGGGATCTTTCAGCGTGAACTTTGTCCGTTTAAACCATTTACTTTAATATACCGCTAGGTCCTACCTATCCTTTGTACTGCTATCAAAAGTCGCGGGCTTATATGAGATTTTCCTTTACGAAGCTTTGTTTTTTACGATCTTTTTTTCAAAGCAAATTATCTTGATCACAGATGTTAAATCTCCGAAATTAGAGACCTAGTAAGTTTGTTTTAAATTTTAATTACTTTGCGTTTTTTTAAATGGTAGGGTTTGGCTGAACAGTATTGTTGTGGCAAACTCGAGAGGTCTGTAGTCTGGGGTGTATGGTTGATAGGTGGTTGGGATATTGAGGAATTCACTTTGCGAGCTTGAGATGTAAATACGTTTTAACCAGGTAGATAAGCTTCTATATAATTGGTGAGATGGTTTGATTTGTAGCTCAGATATATTTAAGTCTTGCATCTGAAAATGGTGTGTCATGTGGTGGGGTTTTTGTTGTATTCACTCTGCAACTTTGAACCTTAAGAAGTTGGTTGTGTATCAATCTTAGTAGCACGGGACCAAACCTGTTCCTCGCAAGCTGGTGTGTAGAGCTGTACTACCTGTTGGATTGGGTTGTGTGTAGATTCTTTATGTTGGTAGGATAGATAGGCAACGTTCATAGCTAATTACTGATTTTCAGTTTGAGGCTTTGTTCAAACATGTCTGCATTATCTAGATCATCTACTACACTTGATGACGCTGTGCCACAAATCTTGCATCAACAATAGCCAAATTACTTGCCATATTCACTTTGCCAAAGCCTTTTGAGCAAGTTCATAGCCACCTAATTGGATCTTAACGCCGAGAAGTACTGATAAGGCCGACATGGTGGTTTTGATATTAATCTGATTCTCGAAATCGGCTTGATGAGTGTGACCTATGATATTGACACCGACGTCGATTTGCAGAGTTGTGAGGAGCTGTGAGGAGCTGTGAGGAGCTGTGAATATGAGAGCTTTGTGTATATAAGTCTGCTAGAATTCCCAGTGGGAGTTTCTTTTCTGGCAGCCTCCTCACAACATATTCCCACTTACAACAACACTCCACACAAGAACAGCCTCAACAACTTCACAACTGTACATACCTCTCTCTCCACCCACCCACAAACTCTTCACACCTTCCTCACCTTTACTATCTGCCTTAAATCTTCGCAATGGCACCAACATCCTCCTCCTCCTCCTCCCACCCCACCACTGGAGGCCTTGGCCTCACATTTAGCGAGCGAATCCGTCGGGCAGAGGCCCACCCGAGTGTTGTCCAGAAGGATCGGGAGATTGGGGTGATGGAGGGGTTGAAGGAGAGTTTGGAGGAGCGGGTGGAGGAGGGGGTTGATTTGGCGGACGAGGTTGCGGTTGTGGAGGGCGTTTTGGAGAGGTTGGAGGGGGAGAGGGAGGAGGTTTTGAGGAGGGTTTTGGAGGGGATGTAGGGGGTGGGATTGGGAGTTTAGGTCGAGGTTTTCGTTTTTGGTCGTGGTCGTTGTGGAGTTCTTTTGGTGGGAGGGGAGAGTTTAAATACTAGGTTTTTGGGGTTGGAGTTTGGGCTTGGGTGGTCTTTTGGGAAGGGTTTTTTTGGTTTTCTTTTTTGATACCCAGCGCTTGCTAGCTGGCTAGCCAGCCATCTTTGAATTGAGTTTGTCTGTCTGGATTTTTTGGGTTCATGTCCTATTACCGTTTATTCAACTCTGTGTTCTCTAGATGTGGTGTAAGAGAGAGCAGTAAACTTTGAATACATATTAGAGGATATCCCAAAGAAAAATTATTTGTGATTCTGAAGTTAGTGAGGCTTTTGAACTATGAGAAAATAATTATAACTTGCTTTCATTACGCCCGATAAGGGGTGGAAATTTATTGGCGTTAAGGCAAAAATAAGCGACGCTCTCTGGTTGGCTAGTATAAAAGCTACATTAAATTTTATTGCAAATGATCTATTACATAGGGACTGCAAGGGCTAGAAGGAGTGGATAAAATCAAATAATATTTATAAACATAAAAAGGTTGAAAAGCTATTCCTTCCAAAGAAGCTCTTAAAGTGTTACAGGTCCAGATCTGTGACCCTTAAGTAGTCGAGTAGCATATTGGACTTCCATCCAATAATAGTCCCTTTTTGGGCAGTTCACTGTTGGGCTTAAATGGTCCGTGCATGCTACGCTAGCAACAACTAAGTATAGATGAATGCAATCACACATAGTTAAACAAATAAATAAACTTAATATCTAAGCTTTATAATACCGTATTAATTGGTTTAAAGCGCTTAATATTCTAAGTGAAAAAAAAATCTGGAATTTCTATAAGACTTGGCTATATATTAAAAGTAAATAATATTAAAAACTACGGAATAATATAAATCTACCCCCCCGTTTAAAATAGGGGGTTATTGTATTTTACTCACTAAGTAAGCGACTTAACCAAATTTCCCCGCAAAATCCTACCAAATACTAGTATTTAAAGACCTTTGTTACGATCACGGGATCGTCAGGTGACATTTGGGACCATAGGCTCAGACAGCTTCACGCTGACAGGAGAACCCATTTGTTATAACCAATTATGAGGA